>JANLJB010030566.1:0-27149 GCA_026212285.1 Bursera cuneata | reverse complement strand
CAAAAAGTTGTTCCTCTCTCTCTCTTTCTGTTCTAATCTCCTGAATTAAGGTCCAGAGTAGAAAATCAGTTTTCAATCATTTTTTTTTTCTGCATCAGGGATGGCAGTTGCACGGGATATGAAAGGGAAGCGGGAACGTATTGTTACAGTTATCAGCAATGGATCAACTATGGCTGGTCAGGTCTATGAGGCAATGAGCAATGCAGGGTATCTGGATTCAAACATGATAGTCATTTTAAATGACAGCCAACACTCTTTGCACCCAAAGATTGAGGAAGGCCCCAAGACATCCATAAATGCTCTATCTAGTACCCTAAGCAGGCTCCAGTCAAGTAAATCTTTCAGGAAATTTAGAGAAGTTGCAAAGGTATTCTTTAACAATTAAACATATCACCTTCTATGATGTTTAATGAACATTTTGTTGAAAAGGCATCATAGTGTGATTATAGTTCTTTCTGGCATAGAATTAGGTTGTGTGCTAGTATGGTTTTCTGCTCTCTGTTTGGTTGGTTCATTCAGTCGCAGATTATTTTAAATTGACAAACGTTCTGCATTATTCTTAGAGAAAGCGGGTGGTCTACTTGCTACTTGAATGTTTAATGTATTTTTCTCAAATTGAATTTATTGTGGGTGGTCTACTTCATACTTCAATGTTCCATTCTGTTGCTCTTGGCTTGTGTGCTGTTAGCAAATTAAGTGCAATGTCCTCTGTTGACTTGTTCTATTGTTGATGATGAAACTGATTTGACCTTTTTCTCAGGGTGTTACCAAAAGAATTGGTAGGGGCATGCATGAATGGGCTGCCAAAGTTGATGAGTATGCGCGTGGTTTGATTGGTCCACCAGGATCAACTCTGTTTGAAGAGCTTGGGTTGTATTACATAGGTCCAGTTGATGGACACAACATTGAAGACCTTATATGTGTTCTACAAGAAGTGGCGTCTCTGGATTCAATGGGTCCTGTGTTAGTGCATGTGATTACAGAGGAAAACCAGGGTGCAGAGAATAACCAAAAGAGTGAGATAACGAAGAAGCAGCAGGAAGGCATGTTTGCTTTCTTTGATTTTCCCTAACTTATGTTTGTTTCGTTTAATTCATGAGTCCTTTGAGGTTTAATAGCTAAGCTTGGGTTACCCAAGTTTCAATTTGTCTATCAAGGTAGCCTTGTGCTCTGTTGAGTGTCATTGGGAGTAGAAACTTTAACAGAATCCTTTTACATCTTTATGTACATGTAGATTAATATCCTGAGATAACTTGCTTATTGAATCGGATAGAAAGAGATAGATTTTAACTTCCATTTTTTTCTTCTTTTTTTGGTGTGTTTTCTCTGCTGCATAGGGTATTTGATGCTATATCTTGTCCCAACATTTACAAAAAGCAGAGAGTAACTACTCTCACTGCTGCTCTCATGGCTTGAGGCTTCGCATAACATTTTTGTCATTTTTCTTCTCTCCCACTTTGCAGGATCGAGTAACTCAGGTTCTTTATTTTTCAGTAATCCTTCTCGAACATATAGTGATTTCTTAATGGAAGCTTTGGTTATGGAAGCAGACAAGGACAAGGATATTGTGTTAGTTCATGCGGGAATGGAAATGGATCCATCACTTCAACTCTTTCAGGAAAAATTTCCAGAGAAGTATTTTGATGTAGGAATGGCAGAGCAACATGCAGTTACATTTTCTGCCGGTTTGTCATGTGGAGGTTTGAAGCCGTTTTGCATAATTCCTTCAGCGTTTTTGCAGAGAGCTTATGATCAGGTTTTTGTGTCTCTCACTCTCACTCTCTTCTATGTGTGTTTTTATATGCTTCCATGCAAAAAAATAGTAGTGGGTCATTTTGATGGCAACAATATATTAAATTATGAACATTGCATCTTCCCTTATGAAAAGAAAGTTCATAACTTTTCTGGGTTCTTTTCCTTTTGGTCTCTGTAGGTGATTCATGATGTGGATCAACAGAGAATTCCTGTGCGTTTCATCATCACAAGTGCAGGTTTGGTAGGATCTGATGGTCCCACACAGTGTGGAGCATTTGATATAACTTTTATGTCATGTTTGCCAAACATGATTGTCATGGCACCATCTGATGAGGATGAGCTTGTGCACATGGTTGCCACTGCTGCCCAGATTGATGATCGGCCAGTTTGCTTTCGTTATCCAAGGGGGGCCATAGTGAGGACAGACTACCCTATATGCAGTGGAATTCCAATTGAAGTAATCATTGGCACCCTTTATTTTCTTCTCTACATACTGATTCATTTTTATTTTTATCACTGTTGTTGCGGATCTTACCTTTTATTTTACCCTTTTATGTTTCAAGGTGCTCTTATTGTGTATACTCTTTAAGAAAAATTTTGACTATATCAAAACATTTTAATAAAAAGGCCAAAAAGAAATTTTATTTTACTATGCATTAAAACAATCAAAATTTTTGTTTTCTATTTCTTTTAGCATATGCCCTTAGGACACATGTTAACAATTCTCTGTGTTTTATTGCTTAGGAATTATGTTTCACTTGTTAGTGTTAGTATGAGGAAATGGTGATTACATGTTTAGTTACATCATTTGTATATGTCCCATTATTATAGTGTCCTCGTGAGAAAATTGTAATCCTAAAATAACATGTAAAGTCAACTAGATGATGTGTCACTTGATGGTTAAAAGTGCTTGATATTTCAATATGTCTCTTAGTATTTTCTTCATTAATCATTTTCAAATTTTACTTGAATTTGACTACTGTCCGTCATGGAGCAGATTGGAAGAGGGAAAGTTCTTGTAGAGGGCAAAGATGTTGCTTTGCTTGGATATGGGGCAATGGTTCAGAACTGCCTTAAAGCTCAAGCCCTTCTTTCAAAGCTTGGCATTGAGGTAACTGTTGCTGATGCAAGATTCTGCAAGCCCCTTGACATTAAGCTTCTTAGGGATCTTTGTCAAAGCCATTCCTTTCTGATCACGGTTGAGGAAGGCTCTATAGGTGGATTTGGATCACATGTTTCACAGTTCATTGCCCTCGATGGACAGCTTGATGGAAGAATTAAGGTGGTATTTTCATTCACATTCATTTTATTTTTGCTGGGGGTTGGGGCCAGGAAGGGGGAGTGGAGCGTTGCATGAGATTTTAAACATGCAACAGGAACTATGCTGGTTGTCAGTGGTGTTTGTTCTGTCACTTCTACTGTTTTTACATTGTTCTTCACGTGCATGGATTAAATTTCATATCCCCGTTTTTGTTTGTTTAAAATTACTAGAGTAGGGTTGCTGGGGTATCTGCCCCATGGGCGTGTGAGAACTTACCATGCACTTTTCTCAAATATGGGAATATTATTCTTCTGTTAGGCAATGCTAATGCTTTGTAGTGGTATATACTTCTTGCTCAAAGAAGACTTGTTTTGTTTAAAGTTTTACCCTCTTTCTGATCTTTTTCTGATTACAAATTTTTCCAGTGGCGACCGATTGTGTTACCAGACAACTATGTAGAACATGCATCACCAAATGAACAGCTTTTTCTTGCGGGTCTGACTGGGCATCACATTGCTGCAACAGCTCTAAGCCTTCTTGGCCGCACCCGCGAGGCCCTCCTTTTAATGTGCTAGAAATTCAATTTTCTTTCTGGCCTGGATGGATAACTGACAGATTGAAGGTCATAACGAAAAAGATGGGCAAGAAAGAACAACAAACAGAGGGATGTAAAGAAGGGAACTAATTCTGTTGAACTGTTGGTATACATTCTTGTATATTTTTTGTAATAAGTGCTTTATTTGTGATCGTCAGTGTGATAAGCTCACAGTAATTGTACAGTATACACACATGAAAAGAAATGAATGCTTGTGCATACGGAGCGTGTTTATACTCGTTATCTCTGTTTCATCTTTTGCCCATTCTTACATCCACATTCCGAGATTTCATCACACCATGTTTAAATTGGGTGGCATATTTCCGCATTCAGAATACGGCACACTGTTCTCTGCATAATTGGAAGTATTATTCGAAGCAGTACTCTTAAGCATATGAATAGTTCAGTTTGTGGACGTAGCAGTTACTTGTTGCCATTTGATAAAAGTTTGCAGTTAGGCCAACTACAGTAATTGCCCGATTTCCAATGCCAGTTGTATTTGAAAATCATTCTATCAACGGAAACGTGCCTAATAGTGATGAAAACATGTGACTAATGTTCACTATAAACTGAACAAGAGCATTGAACCGAAGTAAAGACGTGTCTATCCTATTTGGGCAACTCGTGTCATCTCCGCACCTTCTGCGTGTACTATAACAAATTTAGTCGTGGCATCATTTTCACTAGCTTTAAACAACAAATTTGGTTTACGCGGTTAATGATGAAGTCAAATTTCACCCGACTCAACTTACTTGAGTTGAGCAGTAGAGCTTTCCTTGCAAAAATGTTTGTCAATTAATAAAGTGGCTATCCTTGTAGGCTCTCCTTGGATTCCTCTTAAACACCTTATATCTTGTTTTTACTGACATCAGACTGTCATGTTCATTTCAAGTATAAAGTTGATGAGGCGTAGCATTAACTATAAAAAATATTACTAGAAATTACCAAAAAAAAAAAAATACAAAAATCAATTTGTTAAATGAATTTATAAATATAAGATTATTAAATGGATGATTAAATCGGTGGGTGTCATATGATTTCTTATCGTATTAGATGCTTTAACTTATAATAGATGTATAAACAAGGGACAAGTCGTTCCAGCTCATGAATCTCTAGTTTAACGTACTAAAATGGTGGAAGCCAAAGGGAGTGCTTTCAAATAACATGAGATTTGCAGGGTTAAATGCAAGTTACAGTAAACTTGATTATTTATTTACAGCAAGAGCAACACTGCAAACATTGAGTTGATCCTGCCGAGTACAGAAGCCAAAACCAATGTCATCCAGCCACGTGGTGAAAGCTCCGGTGAGTTTGGGGCCCCCCACATTTAGACAAGCGAACGGGCACCCACAAACCCCGCCAAGTTTTTGAAGAACCCCTTCCGCTCTTTCAGCCGCTCGTCCTTCATTTTTATCTCTTCTCTCCTTCCTGCTCAGAGGGAGAGAGAGAAAAAGGAAATTCTTTGTTTGGAGAACTTTATTTTTTTTTTTGCATAGACTCTTTTTTCTCCGCCGGATTCTGAATCTTCCGGCCACCTTTTTACTTCTCCCTAATCGGGAGACTCTTTTCTTTTCTCTCTTCTTTTTCCTACGTAAAAAGGTTGAGGTGGGTTCATTTTCTTCGTTAAAATGTTTGTTTTTGTTGATCTTTTCATTCGTTTTGCGTTTCAGTGACCCTTAGGTTTGCTTCATTCCCAAATCAATTTCTTTACGTGCATGCATGTTTGAAAGGGTTTTTTTTTTTTGGTTGGAAATCAAGCGGGTTCTGTTTGGTGCGTCTGAAAATGGGAATAGGATTCGAGAAAATATTCGGTGGAGTTCTTCATTTTTCTTCGTTTTCAACATAAGCACGATCAGAAATGTAAAAGAATAACTTATTAGGAAAACTAAAGTTATTTTTGTAATTTTTCCGGATATAGAACATAATAATAATGCTGGTTATGAGTTTCCTTTCGCAAGAAATTAAGAATTTATTTCATTGTTGTCTTCTTTATTAGAATGTCACAACCAATAAAATAATTTACATTCTTTCACAAAATGAAAGCTTGCTTTGTCTTCATCAAGTTTATTTTGCCAACGGTGATCTTACTTACGATTAGTTGCAACTAGTAATCTAGTACTTAAATAAAAAGGGGAAAAAAATTGAAAAGGTCAGAATAGGCCGTGTTTATTCCTCTTTCACAGTAATTTTGTTAATATTGCTTCCGTTTTTCTTTGAACTCCTAGAAATTGGTGAGAGTTTGTTGTACTGAGGTTAATGGCGTCTGGGACACTTGTCTGACATATATGATGAGTGACATGTTGATGGCATCTAAGTTTGATATATATTTCCTTGATGAAATATATGGAGAGTGAAGAGGAGTTTCATGATGCTGAGATATTGGATGAAATGACAACAAACAGAGGCGAATTGAAGCTTAGAAGTATAAGTTCTAAAGAAGACAGATTATATCAGGTAAGAGCAACTAATCTCCTTTTTGTTGTGTAACATATATAAACTTCATTAACAGTTTCTAGTCCATGCATGATCATGCTAGAATATGCTTGGTTTGCAGGTACATCCAACAAGGGAGCGTCAATGATGATCAGGGCACAATAAGCTCATTATGATGCGGATGGAGATTTTTTTTCGGGTGTCTGAACAAAGAAAAAATATAACCTTAGTACGGTGTTGAAGAATGTCTCTAGTATAGTAAATCAATTCATAAGATTTGAGAAGAAAATGTCAATTGAAGAAAATCAACAAACACCAAGATTTTGTTTTGATTCAGATTTCAGGGAAAGCAATAGAGAGATTCATTTTGAGTATATTTGTTGAAAATTTTATAATAGAAACTCCAATAGATCGTTTGCTCAGATTTTTGCTACCAGAGGAGACAACAAATGGAGTGAGTTTAAGGTTGGGGCAAAGTGACTATGAGAAGAAATAGAGACAAGGAGATTCAGACACTGTGGTAGTTGCTAGTTTGTGTTAGTTGCTTCCAAGAAAAAATTAAACCAGCTGATTGGTTTTACTCTTCGTAAAGTAGTTTGTAGAGGCATTTTAAGTCAGAAAAATTAGATTACATGTGAGCTTTATTTGCTGTGTTCTTTCTGTGTCTTTTACTGAAAATGCACTTTGTAGTGGTTGGCTGTTTTGTCCTGCAAATCAAATAAGTTTTTGGACTAAACAAAATTCAGCACTTCACATATCACAAAAATACAAACACTAGGACAAAAATTTGGTTAATAACCCTGTGAGAAGTTAAGAAAGAATAAAAGAGAATGAAATAAACAGGGAGGGGTTAGTTGAGTTAGAAAGGGTTGATTGATAAAAAAATATTAAATAACTTTAAGATTACGTTGCAATAATAATTAGAAAAAGAATTAGAAAGAATGTTAAATAACTTTTTGAATTGATATCATTTGTCTATCTCCTCTATTTCACCATTTACAAGACCCTTTTCTATCCACAATTTTCGCAAATAATCCCAAACTTATTTGATTCAAAAAGGAAAAAAATAATAATAAATGAAAGAGACTAGCATATTTGCACTTCTGTCAAGTTCGGATTCTGAAACTGGTATTGGACAGGGCTTGTAAATTTTAGGAGCCTCCATGAATCTTAGATGCACAATCCAAACTGCTTGAATTTTCAGCTATTTTGTTTCCTAAATTTTCACTGACAAGAATAAGATGATCACCATCTCTAATAAGATTTATATCATCAATTTCAGCTCCTTCTTTGGTTAGAATATTAATGGGAGAGAAGCCAAATTTTTGGGCGCCAATATTGAGCAATTCTTGAAGTGACTTAGGCAGAAGGACAAGCTTTCCAGCAACTTGACCTTTTTCTGGGCAGCTGATAGACACTCTAGTTGGATAACTGCTCGATCTGCCTCCAGATGCAATAGGCTCCCTCTCAACTGCAACATTAAAGTTTTAGACTTGTTTTATACAACTAAATGCCAAATTAATAACTTTTCTGCTGCATTGAACTAAATTTAAGGAAGAAATATCAGAAGAAACCAATGGATGCTCACCAGCAGTACTGGCAGCTGACATTAGCCCAAACAGTGAATTCTGAAAATTGTCTGGTCTTCTCCTCCAACGACTATCGGATGAGGTGACTTTAGCGATAGGTGATAGAAAATCAGGGGAATATGGAGGCATTGAGGGCTCACTATTATACTTAACAACATGCTTGCCAAGATATGGCACCCTCTGCTGCATTGGACTAGTGAATACTGGTGATCTCTTGTTATATTGCATACTTTGAAACAAGACTTGCATTTCTTCAAAGCCCTGGTGATCTGCCAAAGCCCTTGGGGTCAACCCATGATTATCTGGCTTATCAATGTCAGCTCCTTGATCAATAAGGAACTTAACCATTTCAACATTTCCTGCACTCATTGCTGTTTGGAGTGCAGTGGTTCCATTGATATTGGGCTGTGTTACATCTCCACCATAACTGACAATGTCTTTAAGTAAATTTAAGTTGTTCTGCTCGATGGCAGTGGATGCAAAATGACTAACATCTCCGGATGATATCGTTGCACCATTTTCTACAAGGATTTTAACCACAGATTCATGTTTTCCCAATATAGCTTCCCATAGGGGAACGCTTCCTTCTGAGTCTATAAAGAAAAAGCACAAATCATTAGACCAAGATTTTATCGCAGAAAAGCCACTCAGATTCATATTGCCAAGTAAAATAATAACAGCATTTTTGGCAACCTAGTAGAAATGATCATGTTAATAATAGCAAATTTTTTGTAAGAAAACCTGTCCTCACTGATGAAATAAGATGATTAGGAAATTGGACAAGTAACAACGATAGTTGCTTTTGCCATCTGATCCAATGGACTTAAAAGAAAAGATTTGAACAAGATTATGCATGATCAAAATATGATCCATCCATTTAATTTTGAGTGAACTGGAAGAGATCTTAATGTAGCATTGACCAGACTGTATAGATCTTCAATTTGAAAATTGTATATCTGAAGCTTCCAAACTGATATAGTACTAAAGTATACAGTATAGCTTTTGACCAAACTGGTCTGCAGAAAGGAGGATGAAGAGCCCATGAATGTGCTAGAAGATACCTTTTATATTAGGATCTGCTCCATACTCTATAAGAAGAGCCACACAATTCTTACTTCCTTTAGATGCTGCAAAATGCTGATGCATAAATAAGCAAAGTAAGCTCTACATCCTGCAAGCAAAGAGATGATACAAAGACAAAAATTAACCTCAAACAGATACAGGGAAGAAATATGATTTGCATACCAGTGCTGTTCTTCCACTATTGTCCAATTCATTTGGATCTGAACTCCGCCTCAGCAACTGCTGCAACAACAAGTCATCTCCTCTGTCAACAGCAAAGCATAGACTAAGAGGCATGTCTGTTCTGCCCTGAGCCAACTTTTGCTCAGTATCTGTCAAAATTTCTTCCATCATTGGATCCCTCAAATCTTTCAGATGCTGCATCCAGTAGAGGATTTGGAAGATAAATCAGACAATTTATCTTCCACCAAAATCATTTATCAATGTTTTGTTTCAACCACATCTTTTTATAGTAAAGATCATAGTCAACATTGTAGGTTTTTTTTTGCTTTGAGAAAAATCAAAGAGGAGAATCATACCATTATTACATAGACATTGTAATTATAATTCTGACATCAAAGGACTTCAACCAACAGTTTTGACCGATTTCCGACCTTATACTCTAGCAAACAATTGTGCCATTTACATCTAGACAAGAAAGTTCCGACCTTATTCTCTAGCAAACAATTCTCTCTTTTCTTATTCTGCACATTCTCCAATACATTTTAAATCAACATCAACCACATATCATTTTTTAAATTTAAAAGCAATCGCATATTATCAAATCATTTTGAAAACAAAAATGTAAAATTCATAAATTCAAAATATACTTCCTTTCTGCAATTTTTTATAAGAGTAGTAGGTGAAGGAAAAATTCTTGTTCCGATAGAAACTAACTTAAGCTTAAAATACATAGAAAATTTTATAGACATAAGTAAAATTGTTTTATAGCCAAAGAAAGGATGATTCATTGCAGCATGGTTGACATAGATCAAAGAAAACACGATAGCAGTCATCATGATGTAATTGAAAAACCTTTGCAAACAATTGTTTTATAGGTCCTGGTATAGTCAGGTCACCCCAAGAAAGAGAAGGAAGATTAACCATTAGAAGTGAAAATAACAGCTATAAAAAATATAACAAACCTGAAGAAGATTATTCATGATAATTGTCCCATCTCCAACATTTGCCTGGAGGAGATTTAGGAAAGCAGTACGGTTCAAACGAAGCAGCTGACTCAATCGTTTGGTACGGACTGTGAACAATTGTGGCTTGTAGCACAACAAACCAACCTCACCAACAACCTCTCCTTGTTTAGCCTCACGAATGACCTGCATTCAACGCAAAAGCAAAATTTACATATCATGGCAAACCAACTCTCATATTTTCTTTTCCAAGACAAATCCAACTACAATAACCGGTGAGAAAATATTCTGAAATTTACATCATTAACTTACTTGTTCTATTCCACCCTTTCGTACAATAAGGTCCTGTAGATAGCTAGCACATAAGTAACCATAATTTGATGCAAATGACAAAAAATCAACAGAAGTGGAGACCAGTAGAATGATACAAGGTTTTTCTTATGCGCAATTGAAAGGGTGACATGCACCTTATTCATTTTTGTTAGTTTCCCTATAATGGTTTTAACAAAAGAAAAAAGACTTTTACTCCAAGTCCATTTACTTTGAATGTGGAAGGAGACAAGAGGGTAGAGTTAAATCTTACCGCAGCACCAGTGACCAATATGTACAAGTCAGTAGGGGCTTCATTCTGCAAAATTACATCTTCTTTGGGAGGAAAATACTCAGCCTTCATCTCAGTAACCTGCAAAATCCAAAAATTCAGACATGAAGGTAACATACAGAGTCCATTTAATCTTTCTGTAAGATAAGTTATTTTTTGTCAAATGTCAAATTTTTAATTTTACTAACTAAAAGCTAATTAACTGACAAGAAGCAGAGTTTCAATTGCATAGGAAGATTTAAACTCAAGTTTTTACGAATAACATATTCTAGAGATGAGATTACTTTATGCTCTTTTCCAACAGGAATAAAATAACTTTATACTATAGACTCCTTTTGGCATCTAAAACAGGAGATCAAGGCCTTACGAAGTCCATCCAAACACCCAAAAATAAAAGATAAGATAGTGCTGTTAGCTACTCAACCTTACCAGTTGGAAAAGTAAGTCGTTTGATACTCCACGGAACAAGTACACCTGATCAACCAGAGAATAGAAAAGAAAGTGCGAAATGCTTGATTGAATGGCCTTAGGAAGGGAGTCAATGATCTCTTGCTGGTGCAGCCCTTCTGAATCTGTCCTATACCTCAAGCACAAGTGAGCAAGCATCTGATCGTGGAGGCGACCAGGTAGTTGATTCCTTTTTGCAAAACTCGAGGCCGCTTCGATAGTATCCCTCTAAAAGTAACCCCAAATTAAAGCAAATTAAAGCGCGGAACCATTAAGATAAAGATGTAACGCTCAAGTATTCCACAATTGATAAAAAGAATATAGTTGCTTAAATTGATAAGCATGCAAACAGTGTTATGATTATTCTAAAGCACCATTTAATTATATCAAACAAAGTGCCATATCATTCTTGCTACTAACATTTTCCAGAAAGGAAGACCAGCCTCCCAGCTGGAGATGTACAGGCTATGTCACAAAAAATTACATTTACCAGAGAAAGTAATTAATTGATTTTGCAGCCTATAACAGCCCATTTATTGAAATGTCTAAGGAAGAATGCCTTATTCGAAAAAATTAACCAGACAAGATTTAGTATTTACTCACAAATTTCCTTGTGTGGATCGTCCCATGAATAACCAAGTTGTTCATATTTCCAAGTAAATATGATAAAAGTCCAAGATTAATGAACATGTAGAAGATGTCGAATAGCCTCTCCCTTGTATTTGCAGGATGGATATCTCCATAACCGGTGGTCGATAAGGTGGTGATGGACCAGTAAATCGACGTCACATACTTGACACACAAACTCTGTTGTTTGAAGTTCACCAACACTTGCCCAATCCATGTGTGGTCCGGTTCAGGATAATGTTCAGCAAGAAAATAGAAGAAGCACGCAGCACAATGAACTATAAAGAGAGTCACCTACAAATAAGAAGCCTAATAAGACATGAATATCGATCTCATTAGTAAACAATATCTACCTCTCTACGTACATGAATAAAATAACTCAATTTGTAACATATAAATATATATACTCACACATGCAAGCTTGGAGTATCGAACCCGAATATAACTATATTTCCTGTCCTTCTCTAATCTGAAGAGAAAAATAAAAGATTGGCCTGATCAAATACAGTACAAAGAGAGGGAAGTAGATGCAGAAGCCTCAAGATAGTACCTGGCAAAAAGTTTACTAACTCTTCGGAGCCGCCAGAGACGGAGTATATTGAAGTACCCATATGACTGAATTGGAGGAGGCAATATTTTGGTGGTAGCTTCATAGGGGATTGAAGAGATGACATCGAAGGCCAACCAAGTTCTTGCGTATCTCCAAGCAATCTGCTTGGGGTTATCAATGAGGAGATAAGAAACTCTATCGAGGTAAGCAACAAAGAAGGTCAAAATGATATCAATGGCGAAAATCCCATTGACAATATTGTCAGTTATAGCCAGACCCGGTGAGGGTTTTGAAAGAAATCCAAACTCAAATGGGCACACCCAAGCTGTGTAGAAAACTAGTAAGACCAGAAACGCCTCCCAGCATCTGCAAAATGAGCTTAGACGACACATTACATTAATTTCAAATACAATTTGGTCAAAGAAAGTTTACAAGCAAATTAAACAGGAAAAAAAATCATCACATATCAGAGTTTGTTTCTATTCGTCGCTCACAAAGAATTTCTAAACAAGGAAAGAAAACTAACCCACTCAAATGTAAAAAGGGTTCAGCGATTGTGTGACGTAAATAACAAAATGATATTTAACAGGGAGAGAATAACGTTACCTGTAACGTGGATCGAAGGGGGAGATGATGAAACGACGTAGCTTGATTCTTCGACTACTACGAGCTGTTACACCAAGAGACGGAAGAACACCATCTGTTATGCTCATTGGGCTGGCCTCTACATCTCTCTCTTCTCCTCCACCTCTATCACCACCACCACCGTCGTCGACATCACCACCTCTTCCTCCTTCCCCGCAAAACAACGCGCTTCTCCTCTTCCTCAGCCACATTACAGCGACGCGGCGGCAAGTAGAGCGCTTGTGAAACACACAACTGAGTTGCTTTGCAATCCAACGTTAACAACTCTGAGTCTTTTGAGTTATTGTAGGATTAGATCACTGAGGTTATATATATCAAAACATTTGTCATGTTACGTAACCTTAACTCGCATCATGGCTTTTGTTACGGTTATCGTGCTTCTCCCTCAAAAACTTCCTCTATGACAGTTATTTACTGTTATACCCCAGCTCTTTTAGCAAGCTATTGAACTTAACCTGGAAACATCTAATGGTAGATTGGTATTTAATGTAAATTAATCACTTCACATGAACATTATCTAGTTTAAGTTTCAATTCACCTATGTCTCAAATTTCAAATTAAATTCTAATTCGGATGAGATAATTTAACTTTAAAAATACTTATGTAGGACAGGTTTATCAGATCATTTGATGATTTAGTAAACCTATATAGATGTTACTGAAATTACAATCCGATAATGTAGTGTTACCTATTCATTTAAATATTTCCCAGGAGATTAGAATCAAATAAAATTGACTTAAAGTAGACTTTAATCTCAGCTCTATCTAAACAATTTAAAATTGATTAATCAAGGGTACATTAAACACTGTAATCTCAGCATTTCGAGCGTCCGACGTGTCCCAACACTGAGTCTGGTTGATGATGCATATAATCTAAATGATCGATTGTCAAATGATATGATTTGCTTTAAATCTCGATTTCGATGCCTGGCAAGGTGATCTCTTGTTCGATAATGACAATGGCATATAAGTTAAGAAAATGATAAAGGAAGTACGTGTTGATTAACATATCGAAGATCGTCCAATCCGAACTCGATATTGATCAGATTCTCTGTATGGAATTTCTGATCGTTATTATACCAATTATTCAACTATTAGAAGAAGTTTAATTCGTTTTAGGTAAAAAGCAATACCATAATATTCTACGTGACATGGCATTGCCTAAATCTGCTCAGGTTTATTTTACATCATTGAATTCTCTTTCGATTATCTGGAAGAAGCATCAAATATGGATGGCGAGGACGAGCTTCTTCGTGGTCCTACAGCATATTCTATTTCTTTTGGAAAGTATTCAAAGCCATGTTTGACGAACGTACGTAAAATTTCATTCTGATCTGCTGGGGTGATCAACGTTGAGAAATTAAAAAAGAGATTAGGATATGAATCGTGATAAATCTTTGATGGGCCAGTGAGGTTGATAAAGTGAAATCTTGGGAGTTCATTTGGTGGTGAGACATCCATCGTGTAATGAATCAGGATTCGGTGAAGAATGCCATTGATTTTAATGATCGATATCTCCAGAGAGGTGTGCACTAATTAAACAAATCGAAGTGCTAACCATCTTGTCTACAAGAAGACAAATAATTAAAGTAGACTTACAGTGTTTCCGACTGCTATACCTGGCGGTAGGGCCGCCTCTAATTGGAGACATGAAAAAACAAAAGCTACCATAATTCACGAGAAAAGTTGTAAGAGCTTGTCTTGTCTCTCCCACTCAATCTCCATTCTTCAACAGGGTGACACCACCACATTTCCAACGCCAGATTCAGCCCCATTACACCTAGTCTGTGGACCTCCCTATCTCCTTGCCCTTTGCTCCACTCCGTCCACATTTTTGCCACGGTTTTCATCTTCTTCTTCTGGAAATGATCACAAATTCAAATCATACTCTTCCTTCCAACAAACCCATTTAACCAAATCAAAATCAATCATGGTCATTGGTCATGGGCAAGACAAATATATGAGCACAGAAAGAGTTAGGATTTGATAGTTGGGGTATTAATTGTGAATTATTGAAAAATTAATATCATTAAATATAATCTTTTTATTTTTAAATCTCAACCATTTATTAAATAAGATAAATTAATGATCATAAGTTTAAGTCAAAATATCTCATATATATATAATTTTTTTGTGTGTGATTTAAAATTTTGTTTAGACTCAAAGAATCCAAAGCCTTCTCAGGTTATAACGTGGCTTTATATGCGAGAAGTGATAAGTAGAATAAAAAGAGTTCATTATTCAAACTATCAAGAAGCTCATTACCACTTACAACAAATATAACTCACAAAATAATAATGTTTGTTTAGAAGTTAGCTATCATGCCTACGTGGGATTGATCGATAAGTCTTTTTTACTGTCAAAGTTAAAGAGTGATAGCCTAGAAATCCAAAAAAAATAAAAGAGTTGTCGAGCATTAGAAAATGAAAGTAATTGGCCTTACGTTTTTTAGTTATAAAATCTAAATTATGTTACATTATGTTTATTTTTAAATACTTTTAGGGGCTGTTTGGTTCGTCAAAAATACATATGGGAATAAGAATGAGAATGAAATATTCTCATTCTTGATGTTTGGTTGGTTAAAAAAAGTTCAGAAATAGGAATCCTATTACCCTAAAAAAGGGAATGAGTTATTCCCTCCACCCCCTTGAGAATCAAATTTGATTCCTGACTGAAATCAAATAAAAGCAAGGTTTTTCACTTTTTGAAGAAAAAAATTATAATATTTTAAAAAAAAAGTAAAATTAATATAATATTTTAAAAAAAGTAAATAAATTAAAAAGTTATAATATTTTTAAAAATGTTAAATAAATAAAAAATATTATAATATTTAAAAAAGGTTAATAAATTTAAAATGTTTATAATATTTTTAAAAATTTATAATATTTAAAATAGTTAATAAATTTAAAAAATATTATAATATTTTTTACTATTTTATACTTTAAAATAGTTATAATTTTTTAAAAATGTAAATAAATTAAAAATATTATAATATTTTAAAATATAAATAAATTAAAAATTATAATTTTTTTAAAAAGGTAATAAATTAAAAATAAAAATTTATAATACTTTTTAACAAAGTTAATAGAATAAAAAATGTTATAATATTTTTTATAAAAGGTAAAAAATAATAATTAAAGTGCAAAAAATATGAAAATTCATATTTTATGATAAGAATGATATATATTTATTATTATTTACTTATTTTATATATTTTTACAGAGAGTAATTTAAAATTTTGATATTAATTCTGATTCTGGACTTTTTATAATCCAAACAATTTCCATAAGAATCAGATTCCGATTCTATACTAAACTAAATAGAAGAAATAAATAATTATTTTAATTTCGATTCCATTCTATTTTGATTTTGATTCCGATTCTGATTTCGGAGCTCAAGCCGAATGCATCCTAATTTGGATTGTTTTTAAGAATTTCATAAAAAAAACATGTTATCCACTAGTATAAGCCTTGAATTCACAACCGATTAACGTGTTGTGACCGATGTCAATTTAACTAAAGCCCATTTACAGAAACTTGGCCTGTCTAGGAAAATGGTGCGAGACAATTGCCTGTATAAGCCATAAAGGGTAGGACAAACCGGGCCATCTTGGCCCAATAGGTAGTTCAATCGACTTGACAAACGGCGGCGTATTGCTGACCAATCCAGAAATATCGCTAAGAAGTTGTTAGCGTCTTCGAGAGAAATAAGAAGT
This sequence comes from Bursera cuneata, assembly GCA_026212285.1. Classification (NCBI taxonomy): domain Eukaryota; kingdom Viridiplantae; phylum Streptophyta; class Magnoliopsida; order Sapindales; family Burseraceae; genus Bursera; species Bursera cuneata. The sequence goes on along the minus strand of JANLJB010030566.1, from coordinate 10,725 downwards.
GAAGGCTAGAGAGCAGCATCGCAAAGCGAGTGAGAGAGGCAAAAATGTCGTCGTTTTTGCAGTCGTTTCTAGATCCCAAGAAGAACTGGTTCGCAGCTCAGCACATGAAATCCATTTCAAAGCGCCTCCGTAGATACGGTTAGCATTTCGAAACCCTAATTTTTTCATTCGTTTTTATATGTGTGTACGTTTATGTATTCATTGAATCGATTATAACAGGGCTTCGATACGACGATCTCTACGATCCGTACTATGATCTGGACGTCAAGGAAGCATTGAATCGGTTGCCTAGAGAGATCGTCGACGCACGTAACCAGCGTCTTAAGCGCGCCATGGACCTCTCCATGAAGCACGATTACCTCCCTGAAGATGTTCAGGTATTCGCTTTGAGAATATATTCAATCTTTGGTTAAATAATTCATTGTTTAACCTAATTTTGATTCTAGCTAAGAAATTTCATCCGCTAACTGTAAAGTCACTTTAAAGAATTGGAAATATAGATTGGAACTATGTGTGATAAATCTTTTTGTAGAGCTTGCAGTAATAAAAAAAAAAAAAAAAAATACGTAGTCCTCTGTTTAGTAGATTTGGGGATTTTATATTTGATAAGTTGCTACTTATCTGTATTTTACAAACAATTTAATGATTAATGGAATTCTACCTTTTCATAGGCATGAAATAAGGTAGGATTTTATTTGTTTGTTGTGTTATATTGTTATCAAACACACAAAGTATATTTTGGTATCTGATGTTGTGATACATTTTGATTCTCGGGCAACTTGTGTTGGTATGGCTTGATTTGCTATAATATGATCAAGTGTTCATACTGGCTTTAGCTAGGATATTGGCTTATACATGTGTTTAGTGGGTTTCAATCGCAAGAATAATTGATTTGCTGGTTTTGACTGTGATTTGAGATATGATCTGTTTTCTTTATTCTTTTTTCAGGCTATGCAAACACCTTTTAGGTATTATCTTCAAGATATGTTGAAACTTGTAAGTGTTTCTGGAAATGTGCTTATTTTATGATGCATCTATTTTAAGATTACACAATGAGTTAGATGTTGATGTATGGTGTACATAGTATCTTTTTCTCTTCTTCTTGCTTATTATTATCTCTTTTTTCTTGGAACACTTTTAATTATATATCCTTAAATTATAGTGAATATAGTGAAAACTGAAAACATGTTTTCACATCTTCTTTAACTTATCATGTCTTTATTACCGCAAACCTTATCTAGATCAATATTTGTTTTTCTTCCTATTGGTAGCTATTTGTAACATTTGAGTCAAATAGTGAACACTGGCATTTTCCTTTTTTAGTACTGAACTTATCATTTGGTCTAGTGGTCTCAATATGACTAGCTGAACTGATTTGCAGTAAAGTATTGACCATAATTCAGCTGGTCCACTCTGCAGTCTTTGTTGGAAAAATTTGCTTATGATTATACAATGACTACATAGAACTCGGATGCTGGCCTTTAATGATGCATTCAATTCTATTCAATCGTTTGCTTTTTTCACTTAACTGATCCCCAAATAAGTTTCCTGCCCGTTTGCTACATGTTCATTAATTATCAATCTATCCTTAATAGTTGTTCTATCCTATTACTTCATTTTCTTATCTATCTTTTAGTTGAGTTTCGTTAGCTATACATTCTCTTATTAAAAGAAGTCACTCATAGACACAGCTGCATACATACTTACAACAGGAATAATTCTAAATTTATGTCCCATCTGAATCATGTTTTAATTACTATATTAGCCTCTCCATGTCTTTCGCAATGAAAAGTGATCTCAAGTGGAACCATCTAAAAGATGATTACACGAAGCTGTTTCTTTTAATTAATTGTTTTATGCACATATATATTATTTAATATCTTTGGTGTCCAAGCTGTTTATCAATCATAAATCGCTGAGCTTCTTTTTTATGTGTCTCTCTGTGCATGGTAAATAAGGAGAATACTCGTACAATATAACTTTTAACATGATTTTCTTACCGTATGAACATGACAAGTATATTTATATTGGGGAAAAAAAGCCTTGAAGATGTTGAATGAAATCGTGGCTGCAGTATTATTAGAAAATCAGCGCATAAAGTGTCAATTTGTAGAAATATCTCATTGCTTCTGTTCTGCAGGTGAAGAAGGAGAGAGCAGAACGTGAGGCTTTGGGAGCTTTGCCTCTCTATCAGCGTACCATTCCTTGAGCATCTTAGTTTGTCATGTACCTATTGATGAAAGAAGAATCTTTCGATGTTGAACGTTTTAAAATGTGGTTTTTCTCGGTCACCTGTGTTTTACTTTTTCAATTATGTTACTAATTGGTTGTCATCTACTGGCCATTTTCCAATAAATATAGACAAACCATGCTATTCTATGCATGCTTACTACATAATTTCTCCAATTTCTTATTGAATTTTAACTATTAATCTCATAAAGAGTGAAATGTCCGGATATCCACTGTGATATCAATCAATGTAATCTGAAAATGGCAGCAGATGGTTTTAACATCATTCTATAAAATGTTTTGGGCGATTAGTCATTGATGCAGTCTAACACGAGCAATTTTCTTTTACGGGTTCGAACTATTTGAGAAATGTAGTCTCATTCTCTTGTAGGAAAAGCGTTCTCTCGACTATTTCTGACTTAATTTCTTGGAAGTAATCAACTTACTCCGAACTTGCGAAGCCATCAAGTAACGGATGCCCATTCAAATGTATTTCAATTATTGCCTATAGCTGGGGCTGGCTATTTTCGCCTTAAATGGCTAGTATGGTACCAAAGATTTCCTTTTTCATTTCTCTCCTTCTATCTTATCTGCGGGGGGATGGGGGTATGCTCCATTTAGCTGTTATCGTGAATGATGGCACTACTTCAGTCTTTTCATAGAAACGAAAGTTCTATCTCCTTTACTCGCTGAATAAGACAGCACGCACGAGCCGCTCACCAAATTTTCGACCATCAACTTGCTTTTCCTGTCTGCATGAATGCGCCCATATGTCAATGCCTTCACTTCCTTATATGCACAAGCTTTAGTGCCTATGGGGTCTTGACAACTTATCTGCAATTTTTTAGCCAAAATGTTGGGTGTGCATTAAGATTTATGAAGTTGATGGTACAGCAGTGGTGGAACCCATCAAAATTCTTTTGCAAATCTGCATGATCCTCGTATGTATGCACTGCACCGTTCAGTTACGTGAGTCAGTGGCTCTTGTAGTCTTGTTGCACGATTTAGAAAAGCCATGGAAAGTTAGATGTTGTATAGCTATAAGAGTTCCAACTTCTATGAGAAAGTAGTAAGGATGATAGAATTAGAGTAGAGTAGTTCAAAATATATAAGAACAACCCAGTGGAATTGTGAGACTGGTAAACTTTCCGAGAAGATTGCAACACGTCAGTTTCCTTGCAATAAAAAAGAAAAGATAACCGTTTATATTTGGTGATGGACCGATTCATAGAATCGAACACGTATTTATAAATGTCCGGAAACGAGAGTCTAGTCGAGCATAGCATCAGTTGTCCCTATCCTCTCTTCCATGATCTGCAGTGCAAGAGAGGAGTTGTAGATGCTCTTGACCCTCACCTATAAAGATCTAATTTATTACAGGGGACATTTGCATGTGATGCTGCGAGACCATGCCTTAATGGAGTGGTCTTCTTTTATTAAACCATCGTCTTCCTTGTCTTTTACCCTCCCAAATCTATCGTCACAACACTCTTTCTTCCATAGTTAAAGAAATTAAACCCATTATATACATCGAGTAAATATGCAAAACTTCAATTATCTTAACACCTACCTTGCCACAGTTACTGCTTTTATTAGCCTCCTTGAATCTTATCAGTCAAAATGGCTCTGAGAATATTGCTTGTGACATCCATGACATTTAAAGAAAAATGCTGGAAGTCCATCTTCAGTTCATTATTGAGAGCAGTAGGGTCGTTTGCGTCACCATCATCACCCAATCTATCTATTTGTTTAACTGTTCTGCAGAGCTATCTCCAACGTCTATCCACTACTAACCTTTCAAATGTAAAGTCCATTCTGAACCTCCAAAATAACATCATGAGCATGAAATTCGATGCTCGATTTTCTTTCTTTTAATTTGTCGTGTACGTCCAATTAACATTAATGAGTTGGCTCCATGCGACAATCGATCTCAACCGACATTTCCATCAACTTGATTTCATTGCACATGCGACTGAAATTGACTGACGAGCAGAATTCAAATTAAATATATGCCAAATCCTTTAAAAATAATCTGATTAACTTGTTATCTTCGTCATGAGAGTTCTGATTTATTGGAGTAATTGCCAACATGAAACATGGAAATATTAAACGCAGCCATGCCCATACCATGTTGAAGAATTGATAATTTTCTAGCTTCCCAAACATGATCCGTTTTAGGGAGAGGTCACATTCTCTAATTTATCGAAATTAAAACAACCTTCTTGAATGCTATCCACGTGAGTAGTTCACATCCACAGTATCATGTGTCCAAACTGAAGCTCGTCGGCCATCTTGTCTCTTTCCAAGTCAATCTATCCAAGCTGCTGCTGCTAATGCTAGACTCTCAATCTTTTGTTTACTAATTTAAGAAAGAATTAAATTACCAAATTGACCATTGGTCCAATAATAGAATATAAACATCCTTATTATGATGACTTTATATACTCTTGAAAATTGAGTCACTCTCAATTCTTTTGGTTAAATTCAGCTTCAAGAATCTATATTTACGAGTTGAATATCAACCCTGTTAGTATCAGCTGATCTGTTGATGGGTCTCCAATACATTTGCATTAAATGGTGGTCACATTTTTACATCTCTGTATAGGACTACACATGATGAGCCTAAAAGTAGCAATCGTGGTTCACAAATAGTATCGTTGTCACTCCACTCAAATTAAAACACAAAACAACAAATTAATTAACGCAACATCTTCCTTAATCAGAAATCACGGGGCATTTGAACCTTAAACTTATGCACTTCTATAATGATTGCAAACATTAATTTAATTTATTTTCCTCAAGTCATGGCAATTTTTAACTAGGTCGGTTGACCATGGACATATGGTGGGGTGGGGTTTCCTTTTATTATTATTTTAAATAATTTTGTATGCTAATTAAATTTGGCATCGGCTGTGATGAAAGTTCCAATATCTGTCCTATTCACATCACACAACTGAAGGTTCAAATTGACACTTTTGGACCCATTAAAAGTGATACATTAAACGTTTGTTTTTAAGAATCTTTTAAATATTTGGGTAAACCTAATTTACTCCACAATTATATCGAAACGAATCTCTATAGCCCAACAAATAAAAATCAAAGATTGCCCTTTTTTTTTTTTCTTCTAAGGAAATAAAGGAAGAAAAGAAGCTTGGGAGATGAGAATTGGAAGAGTTCGATCTAAAATAATAAAATAAAAGAGATGAAAAAAAAAAAAAGGAAGGATACGGACAGAGGCCATGATGTCCGGCCTAAGCTCGGTGGTGCACATGCAAGGTGATCGAGAGAAGATGAGGCTTTGATTCAAAGTCGGCCCACTTTCGTGTAATAATATTTTAAGGTTGAAAGGGTCCACATGGACGAAAGCCCAGGAACAAGCCACGATTCTCAGTTTCTAGGATTAGGTCAGCTGAGATTTTCCCCCTATCACTCCTCGCATGACTTGGTCCACTTTCCTCGTGATATGTTTCTTCTCACTTTGTAGTAACAAATCACCGATTTTGATTCCGAATAATAGCTCAACATTTACCTTCTTTATTCATGGTCCAAACCCTAACTTTTCAGTAAAAAGAATAAAAACAAAACACAAGTTGGCTTTGCTTCGTAAGCAGAAGACATGTGGAGGATTGTGTATGGAGTCAACAGAGAAGAAGGTAGAAGAAACGAGGACACCTGGAGATGGGTCACATGCATGCAGGTTAGAAATTCATCATTCAGCGACTCGATTCTCATTCACCAAATAATTTTTTATTGAACTTCTGATCGTGTTATCCATCAATATTCAGGATTGTTCAAGATGGATATAGATAGATGTTTGCCTTCAAATAACCACCATGTATAGCTGGGTAGCTACCCAGCTGTTACAGACATGAATCTAGCTTCTTAAGTAGACTAGATTTGATGGGTCAGAACTAAGAATCAGATGCATGCACGCAATAAACAAAACTTATTTATCAGACATGCAAATGGAAATGCTAGTTGCTTTAAACCTTTCTTGATATACCTTTGTTGTTACTTATCACAAAAATAAATCACACCTCATCACCTAATCTTATACTAGAATTATCAACATGATTATTTATCAAATGTATAAAATTATGGAAAAAATCTATCATAAAATGAATGTATGTATATCCGTACAATTGTAAAATACATAAATTATACATATGTAACATGATTAGATTAATATTGATACATATTTGGATTGTGGGATACAATGTCTCATAATTATATATTATTTTTAGTGCACAAGATTGGTTAGAGACTTGGGAATGTTGTCCACGAAACCCGTATCTTCCAATCTTCCCCTAAGAATTTTCCCAAGTTAATGACAATTTTGAAGGCATTAGCCAAAGCCAAGAATCATGGATCATTAATTCTCAGAAGACTTTTGTCAAGCACTAAAATATTACATCAAACATGCATATGCCTGAACTTCAGCTCAATAATGTAAGGCCCTTTGTGGCATTTCACTGATTGAAGACAAGTAAAAGTTTCCTAGCATGAAAGCAACAGCTTAGGGAGTGAAACCATGTGAAGTTGACAGCCAATTTTGTCTTCAATCTCCACAGAGAAGCAGAAGCCAGAGCCCATCCAGATGTGGGTGGGGGGGCAATCGTATTATAATAATGAAAGGGTAAATACGTCATTGATCGAGAAACCCACGTGACGAACCGGCGATAGAATGGCATATGTGCTATTTTTTGGGAAATGTAAGGGCTTTCTTTTCCATCAGCATGCATATAAACCCAAACCCCCTTTTTCTCATCGTCTATCTATCTATGCACATCCACTTCACTTCTCTCATTTTGTAAAAAGTTTTACGAAGTGTTCAACAATGCGAGGGTTCATCTTGCTGTCGGTGCTGCTATGTTCCACTTTCCATGCCGCCTTCTCGATCATAGACGGTAAGCCATACACACCACAAGCAAGCGCACGCAAGCATATATGCATACATGCACATATAGTACTATACTATATGCATATATACGTCTAAATAACATGCATGTATAGGCATATATATACATTTGTCTTTAAAAACCCACATGAAGAGCTGCATATTTGTTTGACTCCAATGGTTCTTAGGCTTAATCATGTAGTTTTTTGGCTCCTATTATCGAGTTCTTAACAACTTTCAAGTTTCTTGTACCATGCTTTGCTTGGTTCATTGGCTTGGTGGCAACTAGTAGCAAGCGAGTATTAAGTAGAGAAAGTTTCTGGGAGATAATGACCAAAATGACCTTACCATTTTGAGTAACTCAGACAGATGAGGCTTTACATAGTCGATTCGGACTTGAATTGATTGCCTCTCTCAGTTATAGGATAGATAGTAATCAATTCCTGTTGGTGCAGTACATTCAGATTCATTCATGAACAGTCAGAAATTTAAAATTTAAAATCGTCTTTTGGGTAAGTCGGTTCATGCTATTTTTGTCGTCTGTAAGGCTTTAAACGCACTCTACTTTTGTGTCTGCTCGACCAGTGGTAGGTGGTTGCATTAAAGAAAAGCATATGTCTTGTCTTTGGTGTCCGAGCTTTCTATAACCTTTTGAAACTTTGGACATATAATAGCCAAATTTTATTCAATTATTATAAAATTTGTGGAAAGATGTAATTTATTTAATTATTATTGTTCGTAATTATTGTCAGGACTATTACCAAATGGTAACTTTGAGCTTGCTCCAAGCCCGTCGAACATGAATGGCACGGTGGTTCTCGGACGGTATGCAATACCAAAGTGGGAACTTTCAGGCTTCGTGGAGTACATAAAATCGGGCCAAAAACAAGGGGACATGTTACTAGTGGTCCCTGAAGGTGCCTTTGCTGTAAGGCTAGGCAATGAGGCCTCCATCAAGCAAAGCATAAAAGTGACCAAGGGCATGTACTATTCAGTCTCATTCAGTTATGCTCGCACCTGTGCTCAAGATGAATCCCTGAACATATCTGTGGCGCCAGATTGGGGTGTGTTGCCTGTGCAAACGCTATATAGCAGTAACGGTTGGGACACATATGCTTGGGGGTTCCAAGGTTTGTATGACACTATAGAGCTCATTTTACACAATCCAGGAGTGGAGGAGGATCCTGCTTGCGGACCACTCATTGATTCGATTGCCATCAGAACACTATACCCTCCTAGAGCAACCAACAGTGAGTTCTCTCTCTTTGATAAATTAATGCTCAATGTAATTTGTAGGCTCCAAAAATAATGTGCACAAAACACATATAAACACGAACAATATAAAAGAAGTAACTAGAATCGGGCGAATTGTGGTTTTTCTTCCTGTTAGAGTATTAGGTATACATATTTAGGTCTGTTTCTATTCATTGCTTGGTGCTGGAGCCTGGAAAGAGATTGACAACAGACTGGGGTCTACTCGTACAATATGATTCATTAATTGCTTTTCGGGAGGTAGGTAGCATGATCTAATTATTGTTACAAAATAAAATAAAACACTTTTACTGGTTAGCCATAGCCAATATAAATTTTTTCCTTTTCTGACCTAAATATAGAAGAGATTAGATGGCACACACTACTTCGCGGCCCTTTTCAGATGTGGGGACTAAACTGTTATAAATGATGGGGACACAGATTTAATCTTTGCTCATTTTGTTCCAGGAATGATATACAACCTGTACTGTAATTGCAGACCCATTAAAAGTCTGTTTGCAGACTCTTTAATGATGCCATACTTAAAGTGTCCTAAGCCGTAGCCATAGAATTAGAAACATTGATTGTACTTATAGAGAATTGATGAAGAAGTGATATCTAGCATGCACATTGATTTTGTTGATGAATGTGTAGAGCAAATCCAGTTATGACCAATTTCAAATTGATAAATTGATAGCTAGCATGCACATTGATTTTGTTGATGAATGTGTAGAGCAAATCCAATTATGACCAATTTCAATTTACGTTGAGTTCTATTTGTGCAGAGAACTTAGTAAAAAATCCAAGTTTTGAAGAAGGTCCATATGTGTTCCCCAACACATCTTGGGGTGTCCTAATCCCACCCAACATAGAAGACGACCACTCTCCACTACCAGGATGGATGGTTGAATCCCTGAAAGCTGTGAAGTACATCGACTCTGACCATTTCTCGGTGCCACATGGGAAGAGAGCTGTTGAACTGGTAGCAGGAAAAGAAAGTGCAATTGCGCAAATTGTAAGAACCATCCCGGGCAAAACTTACATCCTCTCATTTTCAGTGGGAGATGCTAGCAACTCTTGTGAAGGTTCAATGGTTGTTGAAGCCTTTGCTGGCAAGGACACAATCAAGGTCCCTTATGAGTCCAAAGGCAAAGGTGGATTCAAGCGTGCTGCGCTCAAATTTGTGGCTGTTTCAACTCGAACTCGCGTAATGTTCCTCAGCACATTTTATACAATGAGGAGTGACGACTTCTCTTCCCTGTGTGGCCCGGTTCTCGATGATGTGAAGTTGTTGAGCCTTCGTAAACCATGAATTGTGCGAAGCAATGCATGCAGCCGGTGATTAATTAGAAGCATGGCTTGGAGATACATATAGATATGAATATATATGAAATTAATATTGGATCCATCTTTTGTTACATTAAGAATGTTGATTTTGTTGCAGGAGAAAATATATATAAATATGAAGGCCTTTTGGTGTGAGTTTAAGATGATTGAAAAGAAATAAGAGTATATAATATTTCTAATGTCAAAATAGGATATATATATATATATATATATGGTAGTGTGACTTTATATAAGTGTTCTTGTATTAATGTAGCAAAAATAAATGACAAAAATATTTTATCCCGTTACATCTATATCATGAACTTTTAATACATATTCAAGTGTGTTAGATACCATTTTTCAAGCACATAATAACCCAAATATCTGCCCAACATCATGATCCGAAGTCGAACAAATTAATTTAAGCAAAATGGTAAACAAGTCTATCAGGTTTCGACCTATAAGTGGAATCCAGTTCCAACCATATTTAAGCGTCCAAGTAAGACTTGATCAATCTCCAAATCATCGCAACACATATTGTGACATGTGTCAAATACCATTTAATGTAATAGTGACTTTTCTATATCATAATCCCTAAAAAAACGAGAAGTGAGTCATAATCTTTCAGGGAAAATTACATTGATCTCTCAGTTAAATTTTGAGAAAACACTTAACTACAGACTTTTGTTAAACTAACACTTATCCCTCAAAAGTTAACACTTACCCTCCATATTTTTTAATTTTTACAAAAATAGTGATAATTTTTAGGAGTAAGTGTTAATTTAATAAAAGACTGAAGTTAAGTGTTTTCTTAAAATTTAACTGGGGGGTCAGGGTAAATACCGCTAATCTTTCATGATATAACATTATCTTACATGGAAGCCTAACTACATCTATTTAATCGCCACTAACTAATACTTAGTGGACCAACTAAAAATGAGTGACAATTATCAAGCATTTCCTCTTTGAAATAAAGTCCAAACAACCTCATCATCCATAAATACTACTCCAAATGATAAGTA
>JANLJB010030565.1:273-27102 GCA_026212285.1 Bursera cuneata | reverse complement strand
GTTACCAAGCTCAACTTTGCACTAGCTGCTTTTAGTTTGATTTGTTTTCAGGAAAAAGTAACTAGTGTTCTTTTAATAACACGGTCACTCCCGTTGTTCTTTCAGTATTACCCAACCCCCAGTATGATAGTATATTTATTTTCATTTTTTAAGATATTAAAAGATCATTTATTTCCAAAACCTCCCTTAGATGTCCCAGTTTAAACATGGCGAACAAATGCCATACCCTACACTTTGGCAACCCAACCCCAATCATTACCATCCATGGACATTCAAAAGGCAAACATGCACAATCATTAACTGTGCTTTTTGTTTCCCACTTGCAGCATTAATTATAATTTTAAAAAACATCAATACACTATCCTCGTTATACCCAGATTTTAGTGGTTCGATTGTACGAGTTTTGCTTTGCAAGCAGGCACGCGCACACATATCCACAAAAGTGCTTGATTCTTAAACTGGAATTGAGACTTTTCATTTTGGGTCCTTTCTTACTTTCATTATACAATCACAAACTGCTGGGCCTTGGACCTGCCTAGTGGAAGCCCAACACATTCACGTTTATTCTAGGCAATATGGCCCGGGTGTTATGATGAAAATATTTGTTAATAGTTGTTCTATTCTATTTAACCCCAACTTTCTAACTCTTGAGTCCCTATTTCTAAATTAATCCTATTAAAAATTTAACGATTTCTACCTCCAATCTCCGTATTTGGATTCTAAAGCAAACCGAGGTTACATGTTTCCTCCAAAAGGGCTTCTCCATCACCTGGTTCGCAGCCACTAATAGAGATTATGCCAACCACACACCAGCAGCCACCGGATCAACATTCTTTACTGGAATACCTTCCCCAACTCCTCCAAGGTAACCCACCAAGCTTACCTCTCCATAGCTAGTCCAAAAATCATTTTCACTCCGTTCCATCAGGTTCCAAGAAAGTCCTATCTCAAACCAAGTTGTCATACACCAATGCATCTTTTTTTCTGCCTTTAGAAAAGTCAATATCGTTTGGTTCTTCCAACGAGCAAATAAAGAGAAAAGGATTTGGCCTGGCTCCCTTCTCTCAGAAGACATTCATTTAGAAAAATAATACTTAAAATTTTTAAATAGTATTTATACAAAATTAGGGTTTTAAATTATTTAAAAATTTAGCGTTTATAACATAGTAAACAACATAAAGAAAATTGTGTTTAAACTTTTTTTGTCCTCTGTAATAATTTTTTATTACGAACTGGGGGCTAAATGGAACGACTCTATTTTTTATAAGATTATACCCTACAAGGTTTTTGACCCAACAAACTCATTCAACAACATAACAGATTTTAGTTATTAGATATTAGATTTATAAGCTACTAGCTTGTTGCTGGGACCTTCTACAGATTTTAATCAATAATATTGCAGCCGGGCCAAAGAGGATAAGCTTGAGTTGCTGAGTAGCTTGCTACAATCTACGGATTCGGATAAGCTGTAGTTCAACAGTCAGCAACTCAATCCAGAGTATATACTAATTTATTTTAAATGTTGCTTTCACTATGAAACTTCTGAAATCTTAATATGAGAATTAATTCAATCCAATTGGATGTCATCATGGAGCTGAATGAGTTTTTTTGTTTCTTGTATGTTGGGCAATAAATATTCTATAATTATTCGTCTCAGTTTATTGGTCTTTTCCTCGAGCAAATCAGGAAGCTACAAACTCAGCAAATTAAAGTCCTCATTTTTCATAAATGAAGTTACGACGAAGAGAAGTCCTTTGCTTACTGGACTGATGAAAAATCCCAGGCAGGTACCATATACCTAAACTCAAATAAAAGGAAGAAAATTTCTGTTCACATACAGATTATATATGAATAGGTACCATCTACAACTTTGCGTCCTTATCCCACGCATATCTACTAGCTTCAAATAAAGAGCGTACAGTCACAGAAGAGTTTCAGATGTAGTATGCCGACAAATCCCAATCTAACAGAAGTAAGAAGGTTTGGTGGCATGCATGCATTCGGCCGTACGCAGTCAGAAAGGACGTTTATGAGGAGTCCAGTTGTGGTGGGTCGAAATCCAGTTCGATAATTGCCATACATATCTTAGACTTTTAGAAAGGGATATTTTTTAAATTTAATCCTAAAAAAATTAAGAATGACTAAACTAACACTGAGCTTATAAAATTTAACTTCCACCATTTATATTTAAAAGTATTATAGTAAAAACTCAGGATAAATATATAACACCCTCTAATATATCAAAATTGATAAACTCATCTCACTGATTATAAAATAACATAAAGACCTATATTTTTTATAATTATTTGAAATTAATTAACATTATGAGGATATTATTGATATTTTACTTACTAAAATAACAAAATAATATAAAATCTTTAAAGATTTACAAGAAAATAAAAAAGATATATTTCATATACTAAATAATTTTTATAAATTTAAATAATTTACCAAATAATTTCACTTACTAAAATTTTTTAATTTTTAATAAATTATTTACTAAAATCTTATTTTCTTAATTATTTTATAAATGAAATATATTTTTATTATTTAAATTTACTAAAATTATTTAACTTTTAGTAAATAATTAACTTGTTTAATTTATTAAATTATTTAGTAAATTATTTAAATTTATAAATATTATTCAATAAATTATGTAAATTTATAAATATTATTCAGTAAAATTTATAAATGTTTTTTAGTAAGTTATTTCAATTTATAAATCTTTTTTAGTAAATGAAATATATTTATGTTATTTTTTATAAATTCTTATAATATTTTTATTAATTTTTAAATAATATAAAGATGATGAATTTATTATTTTTGAGTATATTAAAGAGGTGTTTATATATTTATTCTTAGTTTTTATTATAATAATAATAAATATAATTAACAAAAATTAACTCTTAGAGTGTCTCTATTAATTTTATATTTAAACGGAATGTTGATAAGGATTTTTTAAATTTTTTGGGGTCCAACTGTTATAATCCCCTTTTAGAAATCCAGGTTTGGCTGGGCCTCTCAGAAAGCCTTAACATCAGCAACATGCAATTATTATCTCTCTTTTCTCTTCTCTGGTCCCTACCAACTTTTTGTTGATAAGATCGATCTCCTTCCTCCAACTTCAGCAGCATGTTTGGCACGAGCGTTTTTTAGTCAAATTCATTGCCTAAACGACAACACATCCTTACCAAAATTATATAATACTAATAAAAGAGATAAAAAAGCCAACTTCTCTGATTTTTCTATTGTCAGAATTCTCTTTTTCTTTTTTTTTTTTTCTTTTTTTTCTCTTTTTCCAGCTATATAATCTATTAATTCCCGCAACCTTTTCTCTTATTGAGTGATAAGTACTTTCTACCTACACATATACTCAAATTGTTGTTTATTCAATGTTTATAAATATTTTTTTAATAGAGATATCCAACCATTTTACGTATTCCTCGACTATTATCCATAATTTTATGTACTGTATCCTTAAAATACAAGATTATGTTAATACTAGATTTTATATTAGAAGACTTATGACCTAAAAAAGATACATTGAAGGTTTCGAAAATTCTTTAATATTAATTTCTTATAAGTTGAACATAAAATTACAAAAAAAAAAAAAAAAACAATTTGTTGCATGGTGCTTCTTGAAGGCGCCATGTGATCGAGTCATGTCCATTTTAACGTTTTCTTCTTCTTCTTCTTCATCTTTTGAGGAGAGAAAGGACAAAAGTTGATATGGGTCACATCTTAACTCTCTAATCTATCAAAAATTTTACTTTCTAGCTAGCTAGTGGTGCATAAATGATTTTCATATGTGACTGATTATTAAGAAGAGAACAAACGCATAGACATATATATCTCCATTTATTTAATTGCTGTGTATTGTTCAGCATGAGAAGAATGCAGATTAATACATTGATGGTTTATTTTATAATTTTATTTAGAAAATGACAACCGGCCATTATTTGAAAAATTAATCAATCTTTCACTAGTTTCTACGCAATTAGAGCAACCACCCTTGTCTAGTCTCTAAACAAGATTGATTAGTTTACTAACACGTCCACGTTACTTCTCATACTTTTTTATATTTAGTCTTCAAACAAGTGGCGATTTAACAATTTGTATTAATACAATGCAAGTGGCAATACTAAAATCATATTTGATAGTGAAATCTTTCATATTCTTCACATGAATATAAATAAAGAAGAAATTAGAAAGAAATATTGATTATGCTACGTAGATGAGACGAAACCATTATATTATTAATTTAATTAATGTAAATGTTTGATTTTTTGTTTTAAAATATCAATTATATGAGTATATGGTGTTGAACATCTTCAACTTCAAGGATTCTCTACATGCATAAATTAATGAATGCTTTATTTGACATAAATCACAAGCTCAATCAAAGAATATCTTCAAGGAAAATATCTTAACTAGACTAAAATGCGTCAGATTCTAAATCTTTCGATGCCTTGCTTTGAAGGAAGAAAAAGTTAATGATACCAACATTATCATAATCTAAATTTTTTTTTTCAAATAATTTAAGTATATTAATGCTTTAAACTAAAAAAAAAAAAAAGGAAGGTTAATTTAAAAGGCAATTAATGATGCCAGAGGTAGCATCACTACACTTTCTTCTTTAATATTCCCATGCCTTTACTCATGGGATCAACTTTCTCATCATCTTAATTCTATTTTCAAATAATTTAATAAGTGTATTGTGATTTTGGGTTTCTTAATATATTTGAGTGAAAAATATGGTTCTTCAGAGCCTATAAGGTATTTTAATTTATTTTGTGTGTTACATATTTACTATTTTTGTTAAATATAGAAATGAATCATGTGTGTAAGTCATTGTTAAAGGATCACAATAAATTCATCAAGTTTCTAAAATAAGTTTTAACTAAGTGTATTCGGTCAAAAATAGTATCGATGTCATAGATGATATCGTTATTACACCTCTGATTTGATGTTACCTTACTTTATATATAAGATTTGGTATACATATTATTAATCTTCATCTCAAAAAATGACATAAATAAGCAATTACTGTTATTACATTTAAGATAATTAAATTGAGTTGCACAATGGCAGATCCCCACGTCGGGAATTCCTACATTTACTTTTGGGTTTCGTTCGCTTCTCAACTCAAATAGGATAACAAATTGATAACGAAAATTTAAAACTTTCAATGAAAAACGGTCCTGGAAATGAAAGATTCAAAGGAAAGGACAGGAGGGACCATTTTTCTCTGGCGTTCAGTTCCATCATCCATGTTAACAATCTTCTTTTCTAAATCGCAGAGCCCACACGTCGACTCAGTGGTCACTTGTGTAACTATTTTTGTCTCCACCAATCCATTTACCAGACAACATTAATGTAAAATATTGCATACTCGGTGACCCAACAACACATCATCATGGTCATCACTGTCTCTTATGTTTTTGTTCTCTTGTATATAAACCCAGATAGCTTCACATGAGAAATCTTGAAGAGGTTCTGTTTTTGGACTTGCAAATTATATATATAAATATATCATTCATTTTGATCCAGGAAAGATAGTATCTCGGTAGCATATTGAGTGATGGGCAGGTTTCAGGAGGGATTTGGTTCGTTTATTAATAATAGATGGTTGGTGTTTGTGGCTGCAATGTGGATACAATCTTGTGCTGGGATTGGATATTTGTTTGGGAGTATATCGCCTGTGATAAAGAGTTCTTTGAACTATAATCAGAGGCAGGTAGCGAGGCTTGGTGTGGCTAAGGATCTTGGAGACAGTGTTGGGTTCTTGGCTGGTAGCTTGTGCGAGGTCTTGCCTTTGTGGGGTGCTCTTCTTGTTGGTTCTTTGCAGAATTTTATTGGTTATGGTTGGGTTTGGTTGATCGTCACTGGTCGAGCTCCTGTTTTGCCTTTGTGGGCTGTGAGTATCAATCAAAACATACTCTTTTCTTTCTATTATGTTTTTGGTTAGATTTTAGTTATCCCTTGATGATATTGGCAATTGTTTGATCTGATTCACTCACTTTGTAGGCAAGTTTTCTTCTTTGTTGGAAATTCTGGCTCTTTTTCTTTGATTGTTCTAGCTATTTTTTTTGTTTTTTGTCTGTTCAAATTCTGTTTCCTTTGTCCTGCTGATCAATCTACCATTTTTTTTTCATCGTTCAAACTGCTAAACGTGTGACAAACTTTTTCATTAGCATGTCTGACAATTTCGGCAAATTGAAGGTTTTTTGCAGGTGAAATTTTGATATTTGGTTAATTGTGGGTGGGCTTGAAAAAGCTTTTTATACAAATTTTTGTTCTTTTGTCAAAACGTTATTCTGTTCCTTTAAATGGTACGTTTCCTTTCTTTCCATGTCATTATTATTGTATGAGTTGATTTTCCTGTTCTTATTAACTGCACCAAATAGATTACACTTAGAGTTTGGTGGTGATCTGCCTCTACTTTCTTTTTAGCTCTTAGAAGGATATTTCTGATTCGAGATCTTGATTTGGGGTGGTTAATACTTAACTTGACTACTGGTGTCAATGCAGTATGACTGCTAATTTGTTTCAAGAAATAGTGACCAGTCATCTTGTTTATTGGTTTTAGTGGAACTTTTGACATGATTCTGAATGATTTGGGAGGTTCAAGTAATAAATTGTTTGCTACCGCTGTGCAAGACCAAATTGCAGTTTAATTTGAAGACCTCAGGACTAGAAGAAAAATTAATTTGTATTTCGCATCTAGATGTGTTCATTCTACCTAGATTTGTCTGAGTTTTTTAACGGAAAGTTTGTTCTATGATCATTTCCCATTTTGATATTTTACAAGCAACCTGTGCTTATCCAATTTAGGAAAGGCAGTTACAGCACTTCTGATATCATGACGCTTTTTGCATATATGGTGTATGTAGTGGCATCAATAAATATATTCCTTCTATAACCAGTTTTCTGCATAAAAGTTGGTGGTAATTTTGACAATGGAAGAACCCTGTGCTCATTCCTCCGAAGCAAGGCACTGACCAAAGTGAAGCTTTTTAGTGATACTTTTGATATTATGATGCTTTTTAGTGACCATGTGATGGTTTACTAAACTTAATATAGACTTTTCAAGAAATTTAATCATTAATTTAGGACAAACCTGTGTACTGTAAATATATGGAAGTGAGATCATTATCATGGGGACTAATTAATATTTCCTTATATTACTAATGATGTTCGTTTTCATCATCAGCCCATATTTAACTTTATCACATCATTTTGAGCAAGTGAAGCTGGGTATTGAGGTTATAAATTTCGTATGTTCTAATAAGCTTTTTGGGCGGCACATGTAGGGTTGAAATTGGAGTATACTTCAACACTTGTAAAGTTATTTGACATGATCTTGATTGCCCAAATTATTTTTTTACTATTCTGGTTGAACTATATATGAACTTATTCCATGAATAAATGTTTATTCTTCTGTGTTTACTATCCCTTTAGTTTAACAGAATTAAGGAATCTTTTAAATTTTGTTTATGATCTTCACTTGGTCAAATTGCTTACCCTTATCAGTATGCAGATGTGCATTCTTATATTTGTAGGAAACAATGGTGAAACCTACTTCAATACAGCTGCTCTGGTTTCTTGTGTGCAAAATTTTCCAAAAAGCCGGGGCCCTATTGTGGGAATACTGAAGGGCTTTGCTGGGTTAAGTGGTGCAATCTTGACTCAAATATATACTGTGATCCATTCCCCTGATCATGCATCTCTCATATTCATGGTCGCAGTTGGACCAGCAATGGTAGTAATTGCTCTAATGTTCATCATCAGACCTGTTGGAGGTCATAGACAAGTGCGGCCATCTGACGGTTCAAGTTTCACATTTATTTATAGTGTGTGCCTTCTGTTGGCAGCGTATCTGATGGGGGTCATGCTAGTTGAAGATCTTGTTGGTTTGAGCCACTCTGTGATAACAATTTTGACAATAATTTTGTTTGTTCTTCTTATTATTCCTATTGTGATTCCCATCATATTAAGTTTCTGTCTGGAGCCAAGAGATCCAGCCGAAGAGGCCCTTCTGCCCAAACCAGAGAAACTGGAACCTGGCAAATCTGAACAGGAGGGCCATGAGGTAATATTAAGTGAGCTCGAAGATGAGAAACCTAAGGATGTAGACCTGCTTCCAGCATCAGAGAGGCAAAAACGAATTGCTCAGCTGCAATCAAAACTATTCCAAGCAGCGGCAGAAGGAGCTGTGAGGGTTAAGAGGAGAAGGGGCCCACATAGAGGGGAGGACTTTACCTTGATGCAGGCCTTAATCAAGGCAGACTTTTGGCTTATATTTTTCTCCCTTCTATTGGGTTCTGGATCAGGGTTGACTGTGATTGATAATCTTGGTCAGATGAGCCAGTCTTTAGGGTATGATAACACTCATATATTTGTATCTATGATCAGCATATGGAACTTTCTCGGCCGTGTTGGTGGGGGTTTCTTCTCTGAGATTATTGTGAGGTACAATCTGATTTTATTCTTATCTGCATGATGATTGAAGTTTCTTATAAATAATGCTTTTGCTTTAAGTCTTTTTAACTCATCCTGACAATATAACTGAATAGGGACTACGCTTATCCAAGACCGGTGGCAATGGCTGTGGCACAACTCATTATGGCGGTTGGTCACATCTTCTTTGCTATGGGATGGCCTGGGGGCATGTACATAGGTACCCTGTTGATTGGACTTGGCTATGGAGCCCATTGGGCAATTGTGCCAGCTGCTGCTTCCGAGTTGTTTGGCTTGAAAAAGTTTGGGGCTCTGTACAATTTCCTCACACTGGCTAACCCTGCAGGTTCACTTGTCTTCTCTGGTATAATTGCCAGCTATATTTACGATCGTGAAGCAGAGAAGCAACATCAATCCCCTTCCCACCTGCAGAATGCAGGGTCTATTTTTGCAGGCGTGCTTCGTGCAGATGAACCACTGAAATGTGAAGGTTACATATGCTTCTTCCTTACTTCCATGATAATGTCAGCATTTTGCATCATTGCAGTCGTCTTGAGCTTGATTCTTGTACATCGGACAAAGATCGTCTATACCAACCTCTATGGAAAATCTAGGACTTCACAGGGAAGATAATTATAATTAAATTTTCATGGCTAGAGTACTACGACCATTTTACTGCGGCACTTTTGTACTCTGAATGAGGTTGTGTGGAATTTTCTCGACTGTCATAGCAATTAGTATTAGGAAGATGATGAGGTAATCATACTGTAAAAGATTTCTAAACATTTGTTATTTTCGTTTGTGTTGTGGTTGGGAGCTACCATTTAGTTGTGAAAGATTCTGATTTAATCGTTGAAATTTTGTACATTTCCACTCTTCTTATCTGGAAATCTATTGTGTTATATACTTGTTTATTATTGTCTATTGGAGGTCAATCAGAGGATGCGCTGATTCTTATCATCAATTCATCTTTTAGTATGCACCCTTGTTGCTGGCTTGGGACACTAAGCCACAATTGTTACCTCCTACTGATTCTTTTCCAGTGTTCCTGGTATTGTGTTCAAAACTTGCTATGGCAAGTGTTGAGGTTGAGCACCCCTGAGACGATAAGATCAATGTCAATCCTAAGCCATAAACCCATCATCTTGGATATTGTTGCTTCTACCATTTATTCCTAGTTGATGCCAGCAGTTATGAGTCGAGGCTGATCCATGCGAGTTGGTCGACCATGAATTGGCAGAAGAACATGTTTAAAATGGCATTGCAAGGAGAAAATGGCAGTGTGTGATGTATCCTCAATCGTCCCTCCTATAATTTGGCAAACATTAATCTATGGCCGGCTCATACATAACATATAGAAGACGTGAAAGTTGAAGTGGGTATGCAAAAGGAATTTTATCAACGAAAATGTTAAAATCCTGAATGTTATTAAATGTGGGCCTTTGATTCAAGGGAAGCTTTAAAGTAAATCATCTGGTTTGCCTAACCTTCGAGCGGCCGTAGGTCCATATTAGTTGTAAGAATTTAGATCTTTTACTCGTCTAATCAATTTGACCAGTAATTAATAATAAGCAGATCCAACTTAGATTCACTATAATAATTTTTCTTATTAATAACTAATATATTATTAACTCTTTAATTAATATATAACTTACTGATCCTCAATACATAAAGGAGGATATGACGAAATCGTATGGAACATACCAAGTGCAAACTTTCAAATCCAGAGAAATCCTGAAATAAAAAATGTGCCTTGCGACTGTCCGGAATGAGGCTTTGACAGTGATTTTTTGGCCTGAGACACATTTTACTTGGGTGTTGAATACCATTGGATTGGAAGGGTTACTTTGTAAAAGGATGGCAGGAATTGATTGGCCAACAGAAAGAAAAAAAGGATGATCTCTTTCCTGGTTTAGGACGGCGCGTAAGACACAAACTAAGCCATCACTGACATTGACCGAATTCACCAACAGATCGGCCAAGATTTCAACGCAAGTAGAATGAGAAGAACCAAAAAACCATGTATGTCGAGTAATCTGTGCATTTAACTAATGCGTCCACCTCAATTTTTATGGAAAAACGCCATTACTTGTTGCCAGCTTAAAAAAAAAACTCTTACTGACAATGATTTCAACTGATCATGTACACGTAACAACTGTAGTTCAGGAACGAAAAAGAAAATGAAAGAAAGAAATGAATCATATCAAAAGAAAATTGGAAATTAGTTGCTCCATAGTTACAGAACAATAAGCTTTCTTGACTGCATTGACAAGCATATAGGAAAACGAAGGCCATTAAATGAGCTAAGGAAAAATATCCTTCTTTTGGATCATATTATTTCATAATTTTTAGTATAATTTTCCTTATTAGCATCTTTCGTTTGTGTTGATTAGTTTCATGCCTTCAGGCTTCCTCAATTAAATGCTATGCAATCTTTCCTTATCTCTCCTTCATCACCAGTCTTGACCCCGACTCTTCCAAGCTTCGTCATTGCAGCGATAAACGCTGCCTTGAACTCACCGGAGCTTTTAGCAAAGTCGCTCACGGTAGGCTGAGAATCAGTGTCAGTGAAAAGTACTTGATCAGAAGTAAACATACCCTTCCCATCCACAAGGTTCTGATAGTACACATTGTCAAATTTTTTTGGGGTTACAGGATCCATGTCGACTGCAATGGCGGGGTCTGCATCTCTAGGGCAGGCCAGCTTCAACTGCTCGGCGTAGTCCGGATCCAGAGAAGGGTCAACAGCAGATGATGAAGAGAAGTTATAGAGGCGATTTGCAAAGCGGTTGCAGTGAGAGAAGCCTATGGTGTGAGCTCCTGAGAGGGCAATCATATCAATTTGGCTAAGGTTGTGTTTAGCAAACATAGTGTTCAGTTTCTCAAGATTGAAGGTAGGTTGTGGCAGATTTCCCGTCACCCGGGATGCTTTAGATATAAGACCATCACGTCGTCCCAGTTCTACTTTGTATGAAGGACCTCCAGCCTGATTTTGATCATACCAAACAGGATGAAAATGTTAATTTCAATTCTTTCGTTAAAGTGAAAGCTTTTTTGATAATTGCTAAATGTCAATATTGTCACTCCTTACCAGGTCTACAACATCTCTTGTAGCAATGGTCAATATGTCCGCACAAGAGACTACGCCAGGGCATTTTTCTTCCAACGCTGTCTTTGCCTTGATAACAGTGTCAAACCCATCTCCTGCGAGTGTAAGATTGTCTTCAGCATCCTTCTCTGCATCTCCATTTGGCGATGCAATCAGGACTGAGGCGTCACATCCCTATCAACAAATTAAGCAGTCCATTGAGTCTTCCAACTTTTCGTTAATTAATTTCAACGAAATTATACTATTACTGGCTTGGCTTGCTTAAAATTCTTTTTCTATATTCAGGAGGGTTTGGACATCCCGTTTAAGTCCATTCAATCTGTAGTATGATGCGGAATCTAAAATTTGAAGTCTGAGACAAATTAAAAGCAGGTGGCTGCAACCATCTGACTTGCATATGTGTTACAAACTTACAAATTCAAATTGTTGAATTTGGCATTCTGGGAATAACCTGTATGATGTGGCTAAGCGGGTGGGTAGACATGATGCGTATGATTCAAGTTGTTGAATTTTAAATTGGGTGTGGAATAGAAATATATTTCAGACAAGAAAGCGTATAGAACAATCCAGTAGTAGTTGAGGTTTTATTATCTGGTAACAGAAAGCCACTTTCCTAGAATATTCACCAGTCAATGGTTTGATTATGTAAGAGCCTTCAATAACGATCTCGTCTAATCAAAATTAATAATGTAAGAAAATATGCTTCTGTTGGAAGATCGATTATCTTCTCTCTGAAGCAAACTACGAGCGGAGAAATTAAACTGAACCTTGGACTTGGAGATTTGAGTTGACTGTAATATATAATCGAAGGTTAAATGTGTATATATTTGACGTACCTCAACGAAGCAGTCATGGAAGAAGAGACGAAGAACTGCTGGAGCAGTGGTGAAGGTCTCCTTGATCTTTTTGGCTACAACCTTCCTCACTATGGATTCCACGTTGGGACATTTTTCGTCATAGAAATCTGCTGACAATTGCGCCTCTCCTCTCCACGTAAACATAACAATCACTAACAACAACAACACCCCACGTAATCTTCTCTTCACCTCCACCATCTCCTTGTAACTCTACCTCGCGACGCAGCTCTCTCTCCTGTGTGCCTGCTTGCAAGTATTGGCGATTGACGAGTCTTTATAGAGGTAGAGAAGAACTCGTAAAGAATAGAAGAAGACCATTTCAATGCAACCCATAATTTATAAATGTTACACGAGGACCTTTCTTCATGACCCAATCTCCCATCGAACCAACTCAATACCCTATCTAATAACCATATTATTTTTATTTTTCAAAGTAACCACTTGTTGGATTTTTTTTTTTTTTTTTTAGCTCCTGCATGTATGACCAACTCTCCAATAACAAATAGCCACGTATGAACTTGATAATCAAATTCAAAGACCGTTTCGCAGTAACAAATTGGTCTATAAGCAGAAAAATATTCATGGATCAAGCAATAATGTGTTGAATTGGTAGTTGTTTACAATCCTGCAATATCATTATTTCTTGATGGAAATTTAGGCCCCCAAACGTCACGCACCCACCTGCCTTGCTTGTGAGATTGAGATAGAGATAAAGAGTTGAAAAAAAATGACAAAATAACAAATTTAAATCCATTATTGAATGTTACACATGAGAAATGCAAACTATACTCCCAACTAAATGTGGTGTTTCGATATTATTAAGGCCGCATAACTCAACTCATGTGTAATATGCAATATTTTATTTAAAATATGCTCAAATTAAATGATTAATTGCTTCATATTAATTAACGAAGATGAGTCTAAGTTAAGTTATAATTTTTTTTGGATATGCATAGACGAATGAAGGTTTAAATGTTATGTCTACAAAATACACGTGTTTTAGGTGAAGAAATTTATTTTCATAATCTGAATTAAGTTATTTCTTATCTTCTTGATCTCTTTTTGACAAACAATCCATTATTAATTACCAAATGTGGATGTACTCTGATTATATTTTGGACTTTGTTGGACAATTATTTGGTTTACCAGTGATTCATGATTAAAGGTATCATTTTCTTATTCACAGCCACTGACCATACAGATCATACTTTATATATAGATGATTTCAATTGATTCGAGATCTCCCTAAATTCATACAAGGTTTTTGCGTGGCCAAGTGTGGATTTGCACGAGATCAATGTACTAATTACTATCATTTCCCAGGTATAACTTGTACATATTGCTTTATTAAAGGATTGATCCATCATATTTATTATACTTAAATCCCTGTGGCTGTGAAAATGCATTGACCCAGCACTAACCTCCTGCTATCTTTTTTTCTTTGTTAACGAGGTCGTTTTTTATGGCCAGGACTTGTATTCTAGATTATCAAACCTCTGTTTTCGTAAAAGTTATTATGTAATGACATCATTGTCATGTTTTATTAGCTCACACTATGAGTTTACTTTTTCGTAAGTCATAGCCACATTTCAAATCTTAAAAAATGTATAGAACTGTTAAGTTGGTTTGCTTCCTAACTCTGTCATCAGATTTATGAAATAATATAAAAATCAATGCTTTGAATTATTGTTATTTAAAAAACCTCTAAAATGATTTCAATATTAGACCTTGGATATATAATAGTTCCGAATCGAATCGATCTATAAACAATATCTTTTGTCTCATAGTAGCCTGTTCCATTCCCCTTCTGAAACTTTCCTTATTGGGTACAATTAGTTAGGTGATATAAATATATATATATATCGATTGCTAAAACTTAAAATTGTTTCCTTCTAAATTTTTTACAAAATATTTTACTTATAATAGACTAGCCCGCCACCTACATAAGTATTTTTCATGTTTTTAGGGAAAAATTATATGGGCTTGACCTTGGACCTGATATCTCGATCCAACATATTGGGCTTGGCTTAAGTTAATGGATCAAGCCCAAACTCTATTGGCATCCGATCCAAATTACTCACTGAACTTCCTTTATCTTTCCGGACGGCCCAGAAGGAGCTAGATACAAATTTAAAATTACAAGGATGAAGGAACAACGTAAGTGAGAAAAAAAAATTCAAACCAAAACCAGAGGGTCTCTCTCTGGCACTACAAATGGCGATTGTTGTAGAACTAAAAACGAAACTCGAATCGGAGTTCCCGTACTGGGCTTCGGTTCGGCGTCGTTTCGTTCCCGATTCCCCCTTCTTTGCTTCTGGCAACATCGAACGCGAACTTCTCGCCAAACAGGTTCCCTTTCTTCAATCCCTATTGATCTTTCATTCTCTCTTTTTATGTAATTGTTTGGTTTGATGTAAAAAATCTTCGAGATGTCCATTCAGAAACCGAATATGTTCATTAGTTTCTCCGATTTTGAGTTTTAACCCGTTTAACAGTAACAATTATAATTTTTCTGTTATGTTAATGTGTAGGTGGCGTTGGATTTAACTGAGGATGAGAAGAGTCAACTTGAGAATATGGTAATCGAGGATGGCAGGTATTTTTTTTAAAACGTAATTAAACTACTTGAAACAATTTAGTTTTTGTTTATGGTTGCAATTTTTCATTATAATTGTCATTTGTGAAGGATGCGTAACGTTGATTATACGCGTGTAATTGTGTTTGATTTTAAAAGACTAATGTTTGAGCAGGGGAGTTTGTTGTCCCATTGTTGGTTGTAATGCACGCTTGACATCTTTGGAGGAGTTTGAAGATCATTACAATGCTCGGCATACTGCTTCTTGTTCAGTGTGCTCTAGAGTTTATCCAACGTCACGCTTGCTGAGCATGCATGTGTCTGAAGCTCATGATTCTTTCTTTCAGGCAAAAGTCGCTCGCGGCTACCCCATGGTAATGTATTTTTTGTTCATAATCTCTTTAATTGGTGTTCTGAAATGATGTTCAGCATGGCTAAGTTGTTTTCTGTTTCCTTTTAGTTGAGGTTAACACAAATTACTTTTTTCCTGTTGGTTTGATATGGAGTTTTGGTGCAATTCTAAGTTGTCACAAATCTTTTTACTCTTATCATTTTGCATCATTTCGGACAGTAATTATTAATTGTGTTGCCTGACAAATCTCCAAACACGAGTATCTATGTTGACGGAGCTTTTTCCTTAATAGTATTTTTTTCTCATTGTATGTTTTGGTTGGTTATCTGGTTCTATATATGCCAGTTTCTGATACTGATTTCATTGATGAAAAGGGAGGAAATGGAAATACAATTAAGAAATTGAGGATGATGGCTCATGGAATCAATTGTGTACTTAGCAACCTCATGTCCTTGCTCATTTCTAGAATTTGAATCAATAATCTAAACTGGCAAGAGTATTTACCCGTTTTGTTGATTTTTTTTTCTCTCGTATTTTGTTTTTACGATATAGTTTAAGATATATATATTCAAGATGTTTCTATATACCAGTATGAATGCCTAGTTGAAGGCTGCGGGTTAAAGTTGAAGAGCTACAAAAGTCGGCAACAGCATCTGGTTGACAAGCATAAGTTCCCCACTTCATTTGAGTTCTTCAAAAAGTCTCACCCATCCAAGAAACAAAGGCAAAAGAACCAACATAAGCATGCTATACAGAACAAGGAAGCTATGGAGGTCGAAGATGAAAGTATCGATGGCCTTGTTTCAGCAGTCTCCAAATTAAGCACTTCAGACTCTTCTCCTTCCTCTGTCAGCTTTGGTCGCCGCCACACCCGTGGCTTTACATTTGTGCCTCGATCTGTTCAGCGTGAAAGAAGGCCGGACTCCCCTCCTACTGGAACAAAGAGTTAGATAAATAGCCAGCATACTCTCTTATTAATCCACATCTCCACAAACACCTTGCCATATCTCTGCAATTCTGATGATCTCTCCTGCAATGATCTTTGTAACAGACTGAAGAGTTGCTGAAAAGAAAAGCCACACAGACGTGATGGGCATGCACATTCTTTTGAAAATATTTCTGCTTGATTTATATCTGAAGTTGAATCAGTTGGTGCAATTCGAAAGAGCTGATGCTTGTTTTGGTAACTTTTGAAATGGCTAGATATTAAGTTATATTAAACGATGTTATAACACTAATATGGACTACAGATATATCATTTCGTCAATTTGTTCGCATGGAACTTTTTTAGGAAGAAAAATTGATTTTATATCGTTTGTATTTTATTTGTTGCAATTTGTTATGAGGACATGCATATTATTAGGTTGACTCTACAAAATGTGATCTTAGTGGACTTCCATTATATTTTTCTTCTTTCCTGTAACATAAATAGTAAAAGATAAACCAAACTCGAGAGTAGATGCGGCCGATTATGCTGTTGTCTATCCACACAATTATTTTAAAATTAGGCATGAGTGAAATATCATTATAAGCCAGGAGGGAATCTCTAATATTATCATATTTTATGTTTGGTATTATATCTAAGAAAATGAAAATAAATTTTGAAATTGGATAGTCTTAATATGCGTTTTAAGGTCTTAAGATTTCAAAACTTGTTTATTTTAATTTGTTTCAGTCAGTGATTTAAAAAAATTTTCTCATTAACACTTTTCTATAACATCATAAATGAGCAGATGGAGAATGTACGGTATTAAGTGAAATTTTCGGAAGGCAAACTAGAGCAAAAGCCGAAATAGCGGACCAAAGCGTAATTTGACTTGTATTTTGTTGTTTTTTGGCCATCGAAATATCGAGTGTAGAAATTGAAAACGTACAATCAAAAACGACGTCTTTTTTTTAGGCTACGTGAACAGGGGTACTTTGGTCAGAGAGAAGGTTAGAGTATCACTGTATCATCTTGTTGGTTGTTGCTTCGTCTTAAAATTCCACACACAGATCTGATATCAAGTTGGTTCACATTCTTCGATCGATTCAGCAGTGGTAAAAATGGACGCGATAGACAACGTGTTCGATCCTCTCAGAGATTTCGCTAAGGACAGCGTTCGCCTCGTCAAGAGATGCCACAAACCCGATCGCAAAGGTACTTTGCCTTGTTTATTTTCTGAATTTCTATTTTTTTTATTAGGGGTGCTTGGATCTATCTTGTTTTTTAATATGGCAATTTAAAAAAAAAAAAATTGGATCGGGATTTCTCAGAATTCACAAAGGTGGCCTTCCGTACGGCGATCGGATTCGTCGTGATGGGGTTTGTAGGTTTCTTCGTCAAGCTCATCTTCATCCCTATTAACAACATCATTGTCGGATCTGTTTAAGGTGAGACACAGCTCTTTTATTTAATTGAGAACATGTCATGTCATGTATATAATTGATAGCAGGATAAGAATTATATTATTATTGAAATTCACGAATTAAGCGGTTAATTCTTTATGATAGCGTTTGGAAATTGGTAGATCTTTTGCTCTAGAATAATAGTTTTGATCTGTAATGTCTTTGATTTGGTTCTGTTTATCAATTTTATTAAGAATACGGATACTCACCTCATTAGAACTTTTAATCTAGATCCTGATTTAGATTAGCAGGATCTTTCGATTGTTGAGAAAGCTTGTGTTGTGGTTTGCATCTGTGGGAGAAGTTGATGATTTGAATGCAAAAGTTTTGCCAATAGTTTTGTTTCCGACGACCAATTATAATTGATTCCAATTTTCTCTGGTGAATTGATTATACCTATAAGTCTACATGGACTTCAAGATCTCAATGGATTGAAAAAACTCGATATAGATGCTCATTTCCTTATGTTTTGTTTATTGATACAATCTTCGAAACAAAACAAATTTTGGTTATTGGTTCAGCACCCATACTATTATTTGACTTGAATGAGACTATCTCTTCATTAGTTAGATGCAATGACAATAAACTGATAAAGGTTGCTTTATATACTGGTTTCTTTTATCTCCCTTGGAAACAAAAGAGAATTGATATTGATATTTTTATCTTGGTTGCTGTTTGTTTGAAACTAGGAAGCTGTTTTCTATGTTTTAAAACTCAATTATTTGTATAAACTTTTGTTTCTGTCCCTTGATGAACATATGGTTGAATGAGATATATGCCAGCTGTAAGGTATTTTGTTGGTTATACTTGATTGAGGCATTGATTGATTGGAACAAATCTCTGTTTGACAGTTGCTTTGCTTCTTGAGAATACTTATCAGTTGGTTCTGAATGTTGAATGATTGTAATTTGAAGCTTACATGCATTTGGGTGGATGGATCCTTTAATTCAAACTAGAAGAATTATGGATTAATGTGCTATTGGAATATCCCTGTGATTGTTTTATTGATACCTGCTTGCTTCTGATAACCTTTCTCAGTGGAAGAGTAACCAAATCCTTTCTTTTGATACCTTTCCCAATGGAAGACTAATCAAGTCATTGTGAAATTGCAGTCTGCCTGGAATTGCGAGCACGAAAGTTGGGAGCTTGTCAGTAGATTGGGCAAACAAACGAGATAGAGAAGAATGCTTTGACTCTAGGATTTTCTTAGACACTTTAAAGTTTAAACTGGTTATGCTGGAAATGTTTTTGTTTTTTGATACTCTATTTTGTTAATCTTACTTAAACTTGTTAAGTCATTGCGGCTCCTTTTACTTCTGGCCAAATATAATGCAAATGCTTCAGTTAAGCATCTTGTTTCTTTGTTGAACATACATAGGCATAGGCGTGAGCGTTCAAATAATTGTTAAGTATTTGTATGTGTCAATTTTGAAGTGTTTGACGTAGTAAAGCAACTCTATCCTATGGAAGCACTTGGAACACTTAAGTTTTAAGGCAAAGTATGTCTCCACCCAATCTCAATTGAGCCCGGAGTAACGTGAGATACAATCACCAATTAGCAACTTATAGTCTCATGAATTGGAATAGAGTTCATACATTAGCCAGTAGTTACTCTAATTTTGTTAATCCTACTGAAACTTGTCAAATCATGTCAGATCTGTTCACTTTTGGCAAAAGACAGCGCAAATGCGTCAGGTAAGCTTCTTGGAAGTATGTGTCAATTTTGAAGTGTTTTATGAAGAGAAGTAACTCAATCCCATGAAAGCAATTGGAACACTTCACTTCAGTTGTAAAACGTGTCTCCCCACCGGTCCTCAATCTCAATTCAGCTTTGAAAGCAACATTACTTTCATTTTTAATTATCAATAACCTAAATTGTCTATAATATATTTTCAGATGTTAATTTTCTAAGGCAGTGAAATTAACAGTTGGGGGTTTAGGGAAGGTTTTGAAAACCAAATATTTGGGGATTGGATGAATTACCCTTAAAATTTTAAACTAATTAATTTTAATTTAAACAAATCATCTAAATTTTTTTTATTATTACTATGATAATGTTTATAGCTTCTTTCATGTAAAAATAATAACTAATAAATATTATTCTTGTTTTAAAAAATATTACGATTTATATTATTTAACTAAAATTTAAAGATAATCAATTTTAACTTATTAAAATAAATTAAACATTAAGATATTGCCAAAAAAGAAAGAGAGAGAGAGAGATTGGTGGTATCCGTTCCTCGCTCCCCTCCCATCATCATCTAAACAATAACAATTTCTTTTATAGGTATTTTTTTAGGAAAAAAATTGATGAAATTATTATAACTTATATATATATATATATTGAATTTATGGCCATTTCATATTATAATTTAAAGATTACAACTATAAACCCATTGGACCTCCAAAAACAACCGACTTGGGAGGAGATCACAAATATGTTGTGCACCAACCGACTTGGGAGGAGATCAGAAATATGTTGTGCACCAAGTCATTGCCTTGCTAGTGCCAACGCCAACAACTGCGACGATAGTGGAGGCAATATTACTATGAATAGTCATGGTGATTTTGGTATGGTAAATCAGTTTAATAGGTTGAAGAACATCCCTGCTAATATATATATATATTTAATAAATATATTTAAAAAAAAAAAGATTACATAAGTTTAACCTAAAATATTGGAGGAAACTATCATAATTTCTTGCTCTATGGAGCTGGAATTCTCAGGCGTGGGTAAAAGATTACCTTCTTCCTGGCAGACCCATCCTTCTCTCGAACTTCACTAACCCATCTAGTTTCTCACATGGCCAAACCAATCACCACAAATTTAGAGAAAACTTAACAACCAGAGATCTCATATCTACAAAATCATTCTCTCATTTCACCCCAAATTCCAAAACACAGTTAAAAACAAATGAAGAATAGACTGAATAGTGTAGGTCGCCATTTCGTCGTTGAAAAGCCACTCTTCCTCGGTGTTCTTCTCACCATTGCTTTGACAGGTGTCATCCTTATCACCGGCTTGAGTCGAACAATCAACACCTCCTTCTTCTTCTCCTGCACCTACACCCAAAACGGTGCTGTTGCAACCACCACCGGCATGCAGACCCAGCTCCTGGCCATCGTCCACTACGCCACCTCTAAGGAGACACCCGAACTAACCGTCCCTGAAATCCGCGCTCCCTTCGACGTCCTCCTCAATCTCGCCCCTTGCAATTTCCTCGTCTTCGGCCTCGGCCACGACTCCTTCATGTGGGCTGCATTGAACCCACATGGCACCACCTTATTCCTCGAAGAAGACGCGAAACTAGTCCACACGATCCTCGCCCGTGCGCCAGCCTTACGTGTCCACACCATAAGTTATCGAACGCAGTTGTACGAGGCTGACCACCTCATTAACTCGTACAAGTCCGAGGAAAACTGCTTGCCTCCCCACGTGTACCTCAAGGGGAACACCAGGTGTAGGTTAGCGTTGAGCGACTTGGCTGATGAAGTGTATGATAGAGAGTGGGATGCTATATTCATAGACTCCCCAAGTGGTTATTATGCGGAGGCGCCAGGGAGGATGGCGACTATATTCACGGCGGCGGTGATGGCTCGGGCGAGGAAGAGGGGCGTAACGCACGTGTTCTTACATGATGTCGATAGGAAGGTAGAGATGTTATATGCAGGGGAGTTCTTGTGTAAGAAGAATTTGGTTAAGAAAGTGGGGAGGCTTTGGCATTTCGCCATCCCGCCTGGAAGGAATGCCAGTAGGGGTCGGCGTGGTTCGTGGTTTTGCTGATTAAAGTGCTTAGGAGGGTTTTTTTATTAGCTTTCGAACGTAGAGATCAGATTGAAAGAGTTTGCATTGATGAGTTCAGTTCTAAGAGGTTGCATTATTTTGTAATTGAAATGAGATTATTCAAATGGTTTTGAAATTTTTTTTTTTGTTTTATTTTGTTGGTTTAATATGCATGATTACGAGGATACTATATAATTGTTCAAGTTTAACCAAAAATTTATTTAGAAATTAGGTTAGTTTAAGAAAGAATGTTACTCGTAATAATCGTTTAACAGACAAGAAATGAAAGTCATGTTTCATAATTTCATGCCTGAAGTCATCAAAATGAAACATTCTGTTCTTGCTTGTGAATTGTGATATCCGTCACTAGAACTATAATTAGGAATGTGAATTGTGATACCGTTACTAGAACTATAATTACGAGCAAAACAATACTACAAGTAGGAGTAAAATAAAATAAGGCTCATCTGGATGCATAAAAGCGAGGGGAATTATGAAAATAACTAAAATTAAAGTTGCGAGTTGAAAAATAACTAACATTTCTAATTTATATATTTTACCTATTCATTTATAGTGTTAAAATGAAAATACCCTTTAATCTAATCGTCACTGTCCGAAAATTTTTTTGTTACTGTTCGATTAGTTTAACGATTGTTCGATAACTTTTTGACAACTTTATGATAAGTTTAGTGACTGTCCAGTGAATATAACATTATTAATCGTGATTATTCGTTGGTTAGGAAGTGTTAAAAAAAGAGAAGTTTGGTTTATAAGAAATAAGTATTTTAGTCGTTTTAAGTATAAATAGATAAATACAATCATATAAATTAGAAAATTAACTATTTTTTAATTCATATACTTAATTTTGATTATTTCTCATAATCCTCTTAGAAGCGAAGAAGTAAAGGGATTTTTAATTAACACCCCTGAGGTTTGGTCAATCAACTACCAGCCCACACTGTCCTCCCTCTAGTTAAGGGGGTCCCTCTATGTTTCGAATAAAGAATCCCTCTATGTTTCGAATATGAATTCAATAATCACCAAAACCTTCATCTGACGCTTTAGACCAACTCAGCCATCGTCACGTTTGTGTTATTTAAGTTCTCAAATTAGTATAAATTGTCATTAGATTACTTAAGTTATCAAATTAGTATAAATTGTCATTAGATAACAGTTGATCGAATACACGATTCCAATAAACAACCATAGGTACCAGATTCTGATTCATGTTCTACTATCGAGAGAGAGGCTTTGAGGTATTGGTACAAATTTAGAGCTACCACCACATATAAGATAGCTTCGGTGGTTGTATCAGAATCAATGAAAGATCTGGGAGCCAATTCCAACCTCTAAGACTCCATAAGTTTAATGAAGATACCAAAATATATGCCACACTATGCGATGGACTGTTGGATTAGTTCTCTACAATATTTACGTCATCATCTGTCTATCTATTGCTCTGTTGCATTTAATCAAATCATTGACTAAGAAAAAATTGCCGGAAGTCATTCTTTTTTCCTCTTTCCACTAAAGATAAGGGCTAATTAATGTACAATATAATTTCGTACTGAATTGTAACAATACTACATGGGTAATGTAAATACCAAATACAGGACAAAAATGAAACTAGACACAGTAAACAAGTCTCAAACTATCTAGGCCTAAATACTGGTGATAACCTCCTTCGAATAATCTCCTGAATTTGCTCTGATGACAAAACTGATGCTGTGCTTTCAAAATTGGCCTCTTCCAACTGCTTGTGCAACTGTTGGTACAGAAGAGCAACTTGAGATAGGCTCATTCACAAAACCATGCAAAAATATTCAGATCACAAACATAGAATATAAGCTAATGTGACATATTACAACTTCAAGTTAGTAGATCACATAAATATCGATATTTCAACTTCCAACAAGGTCACATATTCAGGCTGAGTTACTTTCCAAGTAACACAATCCCCATGTGCATTCAAGACTAAATTTCTACCAATTTAAGCCAAAAATAAACAGATAAAGGGGCATGTACCTCATCAAAGATAGCAGATTGGTCATCCAAGTGAAATTTCCGCATGTAATTTAGCATCTCC
Organism: Bursera cuneata; assembly: GCA_026212285.1. Taxonomy (NCBI): domain Eukaryota; kingdom Viridiplantae; phylum Streptophyta; class Magnoliopsida; order Sapindales; family Burseraceae; genus Bursera; species Bursera cuneata. Next base: position 3,491 of record JANLJB010030565.1, on the reverse strand, counting down.
TGTTGCTGCAAAAAGATATAAATAAGTAAATAAACAGATTACCTTCACATTAATTTGCAACCAATTTCTTTGCCAAGGTTGATTAGATGGTACCTGCTCCTGTACTTTTTGTTGAATATGCATTCTTTCAGCAAATTCATCTGGTCCAAGCTCAGCTTCATCGCAGACTATCTCCTCCCTGTCATATCATAGGTATGAACACCATTAAAGAAGAAGAATTAGAATGGCAAGATTTTTCTTTTTCTATCTACAAAAGCAAGGAGAATATAGTGGAGATTGCTGTGTTACAATGGCTTATAAGATGGAGAAATGTAACTTTTTAAAACCTAAATAAAAGGCATCAGAACATGTTAACCATGAAGATTCACAGGGAAAATTTTTTATCAAAAAATAAAAGGCTAAAAAAACTACAAAAGACAATCACTAACAATGAAATTGCATTATGGTGAACTCCTCTGTTTTCGACCAACCATATAATAGCTATTATTCTATCAGATTTCTCAAAACATTAAATTGTCCGATTCCAAGCCTATATTTCGAATATTTGTAAAAATTTGCTTCTTAGGGAGCATTGATCAAAGAGTTCCAGCTGAGAATGGACCATACATAACACTCTGCAAAATTTTAAATATTGGAAAAAAATAAAATAAAAAACCTTCAGCATTTAAAGAAAAGTTCCAAACTTCATATATATTCTTGGAAGGAGCTCGAGAGGTAATATTGTACTGAAATCGGAAAAATTGCACACGTGTGTCATTTCCTGAAAAGACTGACTGGGAGGTCTGAACCTTGAACATGAAAAGAAAAGAGTTATCAAAGTGCAAACAGGTTGCTTGACCCCCTCACAGATCAAAGAAGAATGATAATGGTTTACTCAATTACCTATGACTATCCATGCAATATGTCCTCTTCAAAAGCTCAAAAAAACTCAGCACAAGTGCATAACTGTAAATTGCTGCTCATTTGGATTCCATGTAAAAATCTCCAGCCTCACGAATTCTAAAAAGGGAGAGAGAGATCTTACCTTGCTACAAATTTATACAATTGCATCATCAGATCCTGATCATTCTCATAAGTCGTATTCACCTTCCCCAGGCATGCTAAACCAGACCTTGGATCTGCAACAGAGGAAATGATATAATTTGAAGATAGAGTAAATAATATACTCTGAACCAAATACAACAAGTATGCATCACTGAAGAGCATAATCTATGCATTGAAACTCTTGGAGAGATTAAAACCCATCCAATAGCAGGTCAAAAGTTAGATTGATTCAGTAAAATCCAAAACTTCCTCTTTCTGTCAAATATTAGAGCTTTAGAACCAGAATCCTTGTGGACTTCAACTAGGAGCTATTAATCACCGTGTAAGACTATTGCATAAATGCTGACAATCAAAGATGATTGGAGCAAGATAAATATCACGATCAAGCACATTTGATTGAACAATCACATAAAGTATCAATAAATACAAAGTGAGATCATATTCCCCTCCAAATTTTATTTGCTATCACAAAATGTAGCTGAGTTGATGTGAAGCTCTAGCAATGGACCAAAAGGTCTAAGGTACGAAATTCTGCAACAAAGATTTTTTAATACAAGGTCCAGCCCGCAAACTTTCACATATATAGTAATGCATTTCCAAGTGCAAGGACATAAATTTATCTGGCCAAGTCAAGTATCTCAAATATCTAACTTTATCCCATATGAAGCAACAATATTCACATCAATTGTATTGGAACTATATATATAATGTCAACTATGGCAAACATACCAACACCCATCTCCAGAAATATCTCTTTCTGTATTTCAGTAGTAACAGCCACAGCTTCCTGCATAATGTTAGTTTACATTTTCAGCAAATAGACAACATAGATGGACAATCTAATGAGTCGAACAACCCAAAAAAAAAAAAAAAGGAAAAAACAATGTACAAGGTAAAAGCACTTAAATCAGCATACTACACAAACAAACATGAATTTTCCTGAATCATGAACTATTACTTTTCAAATAAATCTAAAATGGAAACCACTCTGTGTTTTGAGGTCAGTTATGAGTTCTGAGCAGGTAAGTATGGTAACAAAATGTGCCATCTTTCCACACAGGGACACATTACCACTTCTGATGCAATGGAAGCAAGTAGGCCCAAATGTTCCAGACAAACAACCATTCCCATATCAAGGAGGAAACCAAAGAGGCATATCCTGTAGATTTAGAATCATTTTGGTTTTGGAAACCTAAATAGTATAAACAGAGGAGGATGGAAGAAAGGAAAAAGAAAAATCCCAGGTTCAATGCACAGATTCTTTTCCCTATCCCTTCATGTTTAAAGCTAGAAAAAGAAACTATTACGAGACCCAAATGAAACTTATTGGTAAAAAGGCACTTCAAAATGGAATACCAAACAAACTTAACCAAAGTAAGGCAAAACTATAAAAGCTAAAGCATACTACAAACATTTAGAAATTTTTTTGCAGCAGTTGTTGATTGAAATGATAAATAAAAACCCAGTCGCAACAACAAGAAGTAAGATAACTCAGCAATATAATACGTTTCAAAAATGAAAGATACATTTGAACCTCATACAGTAACAAACCAATCTTAAAAAAAAAAAATGAAAAAACAGTAAAATAAAGGGAAAAACTTTGCCTTGTTGTCCTTCACAGCATCAGCAATCCTTTTCTTTACATCTATAACAAAAACAAAAAACAAAAAGGAAAAACTAACTCTGACAGGAAATGCAGAGAACTGAAAGCAAATGAAAAGCAAACGAGAATGGAGAAAGGTACCAGGCTTAGAGGTGAGGACAGAGAAGCGACTGAAGAGATAAAGCAACTGTTCTCTGGACAGCATTATTCCGGAGCTTTGGAAGTCTGGAGCAGCCATGGATGATGAAGATGACATTCAACAAATTGCTCTCAACTGAAAGGTTTTGAGTTTGATAGTGTAATCATATTCAATGTTCACCTCTCTTTTCCCTTTCTCTTTTTCCTCAAAAAAGAAAAAGAAAAAAGAAAAAAATAGAAGCCTTTAATTTATAATTTGAGGCCAAGAAGAGGGCACAACACTCCCTCCAACCCTTATAAAGTGCTAAAGAAATTAGCGTGTATTATTTTAATTTTTAACTAAAAATTATCTAAAAACTTATATATTTTTGTGATTGTAATTAGAACAATTTCAAATGGTATCCTTGTGTTTTGACATAATCTTAAGTAGAAA
>JANLJB010030564.1:0-27099 GCA_026212285.1 Bursera cuneata | reverse complement strand
ACACTCATAAGAATCAAAAAAGGAAAAACAAGAAAACTACATAATCAAGCTCCTCTCTAGCCTTGCTCTAACTCTAACCTAACTTAGAAACCATTCTCTCACTAATTCTATAGAGAAAGAATGAGAGAATATTGTAAGAGAACTCTCAAATTTGGGATGCCTTAACAATGAACCAAGGGTTGCGTTATATAGGCAAGTGGGTGAGAGATAGTCAATGAATGGTACAATAGTCAAAGTTAGGCCACCAACCACTCCATTATATTACAACACATTTTTGAAAATCAAATCCACTAAATTCAACTATAAAGTCTTCATAGAAGTTGTAAACCTTTGAAAGATCTTTCCATAGCCATCAAATTCAAGTGATTTGGAGTGGTATTCTAAGAGATATGGTCAGAATACAGTAGGTACATCAGACTGAACCCACCAACCAGGCCACCAACTTTCAACGTGGTTTATGACTTTTGTCCCCACTAATTTAGGCAAAATTGCCAACAAAGAAGTTGTAGATAATTAAATCAGCGTTCCATAGCCACTGGTCTCAAGTCATTTGGATACATATTTTGTGAGATATGGTCTGTAGAGTCCAGGTATATCAAGCTGATCTTCTAGATTCTGGTTCATTTTTGTTGCAGCCCACTTTTTTGGTCCATTGAACATTTGATTTAGGCTTTGAGATCTTATTCCACTATGTAGAGAATTGGGCTACGAATCTGTAGGAATAAGAATTCTATCAATCAGACCTCTAGATTAAAAGATATGTTAATTTTACTAAATTAATGTCAAAATAACTGTTAATCACAAATTGATGATAATTATTCGTTTAAGCTCAATAATATAAAAATGCCCAAATTAATAACACTTAAAGTGTGAAAATGATGATTTTAACTCTTAATAAATATATACTTTTAAGTGCTAATCATATTGAGAGAGGTTCAACGACACAACCCTTCATCCTTTAATGGTGAACTTGATCCTGCAGTGGCAGAGGATTGGCTTATGAGAGTGGAAAGATTATTTGATCTACTAGAAATTGAGCCAGATTTGAGAGTGAAAGTGGCGACTCACTTGTTGAAAGGAGATGCGTTGCAATAGTGGGCATCTATGAAAAGAATTAGGAAAGGAGAAATTCTTTTGGAGTGATTTTTCTATTGCATTCCTTGACAAGTATTTTCCTATGGTAATAAGATATTAGAAAGAGGAGGAGTTTTTGTCCTTGAAACAGAAAAATATGATGAGGCAAGGTTCACTGCCCTGTCCAGGTTTGCTTAGGGATTAGTGAGTGATGACACTACAAGAGCCAGAAGGTTTCAGAGGGGACTAAGGGAGGATATTCAGTCTTCAGTGGCAATTTTGAGGTTGGTGAGTTATGCGAATGTAGTGGAAACTGCTATGGTGGCTGAACAAGAGATTAGACAGAGTAAGAGAGTAGGAGGACCTGGAATACCTCTTAGAAGGCCAAGAGAAGATAAGTAATAAAGGAAGAGACAGAAGACTCCATCTGGGAGTTCTTCTTCTTCTTATTCTCAGACAGCCCCAAAGTAACAAGCAGTGTTACCAATGTGGGAAGAGAGGTCATGTAAGCTATGATTGTCTGCAATGTTATGAATGTGGAAAATATGGCCATCTACGAAGAAGTTGCCCATCTAGGATAACAGAAGTTTAGGGGATAGTTGGTCAAACTCATTCAGTTTTTTAGTCGGAGTCGAGGCCACGGATTAGACAACCACAGATGTAGCAACCTCCCACACACTCACAACAGTCATCTCAGGGGTCCAAAACTACCCTTTCTCCATCATATAGGCCTCAGAGATCGTATCAGAGAGACAGACGATGAGGGCGAACGCCTCAGGGAAGGGTCTTCGCTTTAGGCCAATCATCAGAACCTGTGGATCGCAAGGTGATGGGAGGTACATTCTTGGTTTTTAATACATTGGCTCTGTTTTATTTGATCAGGTGCCACACATTCATTCATCTCTACTCAGTTTGTAAGTGCATTAGGGTTAAAAACAAAAATATTAAACTATGGGTTGAGTGTAGTATCACCAATGGGTAGCACAGTAGAGACTGAAAGAATGTGTAGATCTTGTGTGTTAGAAATTGGGGGGTATAAATTTGGGTTTGATTTAATCCTCATGAAGTTGTTTGAGTATGATGTAATACTAGGGATGGATTGGTTATCAACTTTTAGAGTTACGTTAGATTGTTATAAGAAGAAAGTAGCAATGCGTACTCCTTAGGGATTTGAGTTCAGTTTTTATAGGGATAAGCGGACACCTTTACCGTGCTCTTTATGGGGTATGTCAAAACAAAGAGAGGTAAGGAGTGTAATGGCTAGTATGTTGGCAGACGACTTTGATGAACAAGTATCTGAGCTTCCAAGAGTAGTGAGGGAATTCCCTGATGTATTTCCTAAGGAGTTGCCAGGATTACCACCTACAAAGGAAGTGGAATTTGGTATAGATGTGCATCCGGGAGTTACACCAATATCAATTGTTCCGTACTGTATAGCTCCCGTAGAATTAAAAGAGTTAAAGTTACAACTAGAAGAACTATTGGGTAGAGGTTTCATTCAACCAAGTACTTCACCGTGGGATACTCCGGCATTGTTTGTGAGAAAGAAAGACGAATCCTTACGGTTGTGTATAGATTATAGGTAGCTAACCGAGTGACAGTAAAGAACAAGTATCCTTTACCAAGGATTAATGATTTGTTTGACTAGTTAAGAGGGTCAAGATATTTGTCTAACATAAATCTTCGTTCAGGGTACTATCATTTGAGAGTAAAAGATGAAGTTATACCCACGATAGCTTTCTGTACTCGGTATGGACATTATGAGTTCTTAGTTATGCCATTTGGACTGGCTAATGCACCTGCTGCCTTTATGGATTTAATGAATAGAATTTTTAGACCGTATTTGGATCATTTTATAGTGGTTTTTGTGGATGATATCTTAGTCTATTCTTCATTCAAAGTGGAACATGCACTTCATTTACGAATAGCGCTTTAGACATTAAGAGAGCATAGTCTGTATGCCAAGTTAAGCAAACGTGAGTTTTAGTTAACTGAGGTAAAGACTCTGGGACATGTGGTCTTGAAAAAAGGGATTTCAGTGGATCTAGCTAAGATTAAGGCAGTGTTAAACTAGAAACGACTAAGAAATGTGTTTGAGATTTGTAGTTTCTTGGGTTTGGTGAGGTATTATAGGAGATTTGTTGAAACTTCTCAAAATTAACTGCTCTAATGACGAGACTAACCTAGAAGGGAGTGAGATTTGAGTGAGATGAAGCTTATGAGCAAGCCTTCCTTGAGTTAAAGATTAGGTTGGCTTCAGCTCCTATTTTGGTGATACCACAGTCAGGATTGAGATATGTAGTATATACGGATGCTTCCTTGAGCGGGTTAGGATGTGTATTGATGCAGCAGAGGAGAGTTGTGGCGTATGCTTCCTGCCAATTAAAGACGCATGAACAAAACGACCCTACCCATAATTTGAAACTTGCTGCGATAGTGTTTGCCTTGAAGATCTAGAGGCATTACTTGTATGGAGAAAGGTTTGAGGTCTTTTATGATCATCAGTATTTGAAGTACATTTTTACACAGAAAGACTTAAACCTGAAACAACTGAGATGGATGAAATTATGGGAGAATTATGACTTTTTCATCCATTATCATCCTGGAAAGGCTAATATGGTAGCTGATGCATTAAGTAGGATGTCAACGGGCATAGTTAGTGCGATGAGGGGACAATGAAAAATGTTACAGTCTATATAAGAGTATGACTTTTGGGAGGATGAACAAGAGGAACAAGTTCATATTTATGCAGTCTCCTCTAGACCAACCCTAGTTTAGAGAATGTTAGAGCTACAAACTCAGGATGTTGAGACAAACTTCATTCGCTCACTGATTTTACAAAGTGAGGAAGTTAGTCATTGGACTAGTGGATCAGATAGAGGTTTAAGATTCAAGGGTAGATTGGTAGTATCATCTGATAATGAATGCAGAAATGCTATATTGGAAGAGTTTCATTACTCTAGATTTGAGATTCATCCTGGTTGTATGGCGTGACCGAAACGATCACCCAAAAGTAAACCTGACTTATCCCCTAAATATGTCGATAGTATAACGTAAGTAAGGGTCGAATCCTCAGGGACTGGGTTATGACTATTAGATTAAAACTTAAGTTATTACTTCTAAAACCTAGTTTTCTAAGATACAAGGGGGATTTATGACTAAATAAAAATAACTAAAATATTAAAGCAATTAAATCAGATAAAGTAAGCAAGAAAGACAAACGTGATTGAAAGAACACTTTAATTCGCTAGACTCATCAACTCAATTGATCCTATTATTTTTAATTGATTTATGTGACTTACAGGAACATCAGTCTGATGTACTCCATATCTGTTGAAATATATCAACCTATCCATCCTAGTTAATTAAAAGAATTCTTATTAATTAACCCTATTTATTGAACAACCTAGAAGAAAGCTTACTAGATTTAATCCACTAAACGCAAAGATCCTAGAAGGTGTAACTGAACCAAACAAGATTCTCCAAGCGTGAACTTTTAACCTGAGATTGTGAACTACTTTGTAGTGAACACTGCAAATTGTTACTAGTGCCTAGAATTCCTAATATTTGTCTATTAGGTTTCTAGACTAACAATGAACTATCTAATCTGATCTCTTAGTTGCGCACCTAATCAATCAAACAAGCAGTTCTAAGATTAATTCAGTAATTCACATTCATCCCTTAAATCTATCACAAATCAATAAGAATGCAAAACCAATTTTATTGAATCATTGTCTAACTACATAAAGTTTCTCTCAATCACATGGAAATTTAGTTACACATAGCAGAATAAAATAAAGCAATTAGAAAGACAAAACCCATGAGAAATTTCATCAAACTCTGAGCAAAAGATCTCCAAGGTTGCTCTGAATCTCCTTGATGGCTCTTCTCTGGCTCCTGTTGCTCTCTCTAACGGCTTTCTCTTTCTAATTTTCTAAAGTCCCCTTTTATATGAAACCCTATATTAACCTTAAAGAGAGGACAAACTTGTCCTTTTCCTTTAAAACAATCAAGATCGGCTAAGGAAATCAGGGCAGCGCCACGGTGCTCACTCATCCAGTGCCTCGGCACTCAGCTCTCTAACTTAATACACGAATTCTCGTCGCATGAACGCCGTGACAGTGAGCTCTCTAGAAGTCGCCCTAAATCAAAGTCGCAACAGCGCTGCAGCGCTCCTCAAATCTTCCTCGGCGGTCAATTTAGGATCCAGCGCCGCAGCAGTAGCTCTTGAGAACCGCAGCGGTAGCTCTTGAGCGCCGCAGCGCTCAACTGCTGACTTGCAACTTGTCTGCTTTTCTTCTATTTTTTTCTGTTTTTGACTCAAATTATGCAATCTCTGGGAATTCTCTACATTTCTATAATATCAACATAAATCCCATCAGAAAGCCTCAAAAACATATAAATTGTCAAGAAAAGAGGTATTAAATTACATCATAAAATGAACCTATCATAGTACGAAGATGTATCATGATTTATGACGACAATATTGGTGGAAAGGAATAAAAAGAGATGTTGGTGAATATATATCTAGGTGTCTTACTTGTCAATAAATAAAGGTAGAGCATCAGAGACCCACTGGATTACTCTAACCGCTTCCAGTAGCGAAATAGAAATGGTAGAACGTTACTATAGACTTCGTTACAAGGTTGTCACATTCTTTGACGGGTAAGGATACTAATGGGTGATTGTAGATAGACTGACAAAAACATCACACTTTCTTCCCATGAGTACAACAGATTCAGTGAAAAAACTAAGTAGGTTGTATGTACGAGAGATAGTAAGGTTACATGGGGTTCCTATTTATATTGTATCGGATAGAGACCCAAGGTTTACTACACAGTTTTGATAGAGTTTTTAGAGGGCTATGCGTACGTAGTTGATGTTCAGTACTGTCTTTTATCCTCAGACAGATGGTCAGTCAGAACGTACCATCCAAATTTTGGAAGATATGTTAAGAGCTTGTGCTGTAGATTTACCTAGTAGCTGGGAAGATCACCTCTAATTGGTAAAATTTGTGTATAATAACAACTATCAATCTAGTATTGGGATGGCACCATATGAGACACTTTATGATAGGCCATGTAGATCACCATTGTGCTGGGCAGAAGTAGGAGAAAATTCCATATCAGGTCTTGAAATGATTCAAGAGACTACAGAAAAGGTGAAGTTGATACGTCAACGTATCCTCACAGCTTAGAGTCTATGTAAAAGTTATGCGAACAGACAAAGAAGACCCTTAGAGTTTGAAATAGGTGATCATGTGTTCATGAAAGTCCCCATGGAAAAGATTGATACGTTTTGGTCAGAAAGGTAAGCTATCCCCGCAATACATTGGGCCATTTGAGATTTTGAGAAGGATAGGAGTGGTAGCTTATGAGTTAGCCCTGCCACCACGATTGTCAGGAATTCATAACACATTCCATATGTCAATGTTAAGAAAATATGAACCTGATCCAAGGCATGTGTTAGATTTGAGTGAATTGGATATTCACCTAGATGTCTCATATAAAGAGGTTTCGGTACAGGTTCTGGATTCCAGAGAGCAAGTCTTGAGAGACAAGATCATTCCCCTAGTCAAGGTTTTGTGGAGACACCATGACTACAAGGAAGCCACATAGGAATTAGAGTTAGAAATTCATAAGAGATATCCTAATGTCTTGGATAGGAAAGACTAACGTCCACTCAAGATATGAGATTTTGAGGATGAAATTTCCTTTTAGGAAGGTAAATTGTCGTGACCCGAAACATTTGTAATAGTGAAATTTTTGTGAATAATAATATTTTGACAATTTGACTTGTTAATGTAAGATATGTAAGTTGAAATTGTGAGTGAAAAAGCAATTAAGTAATAGAGAAGGCAAAATGCGATGAAAAAGCGGAAAGCAATTCAACAAATTTAAATGAACTTTTCTGCAGGAACACTTCTTAGTATTTTGGGCATAACTTCTTCGTCTCATATCGAAATAAGGTGATTCAGGTGGCGTTCGAAAGCTAAGAGAAATATCTAACTTTAATGTTTATGATTTTTCCAAATTCAGGACATTTTTCTATCAGACAGAGAGTTGGCACCGAGTCATGAAATGATTCTACGCCTAGGCGTGGTTTCAAGCCTAGTCGTGAATCGATCCTACGCCTAGGCACCGTTTTACACCGAGGCATGAAATGATTCTATGTCTAGGCACAAAACCAAAAAATTTGACATATATGAGGCAGAAAGTTAGCGCCTAGGTGTGAAATAGTTCCACGCCTAGGCATCGTTTCGAAATTTCACGGGAATTAAAGATTTTAAAAAATCCACCGTGTCCCAAATTTAATTTTCTTTATAAATTTTAGCCAACCCACTTCTTCTTACACGACATAGACACGAGAAAGAGGAAGAAAAGAGAGAAAAAGATAAAGAGAAAGAGAGAGAAAGCTTAGGGCTTCCGCGAATCGTCAACACAAGGTAGGGATTTCATTTCTACTCATCTCTATTTTATTTCAATCGGTGCATTTTATGAATGTGGGTTAGGGTTTGATTAGATTTAGGTTATTTCCACTTGGGATTATTGGATTGAGACCCGTATTTGTAATAGGGAGTAGAAATGTGAAGCATTTACGTGTGGTGTTGTTTTGGGTCACGTGAGTTTCGTGGTTTTGGCGTGGAATTCAGCACGAGTCATGATTGTGAATGCGTGTGGTGTTGTTTAGGGTCACGTGAGTTTCGTATTTGCTATGTAGAGTTAGAAACGAATATATGGGAATAGATGTAATACGGATGATGAAATTATTGAGAGAAATGATAACGGGTTGTATGGATGTGAAACCTGAAATGTTAAAGGAAATGAGACGAGAGAGAGTGACGTATTTGTGATTAAAGTGTTAGGCCTTGTAGTGGCTAGGTGATCTGGAGCTTAAAGAAAACACTCCAAATGTATTAGAGTGTTAGGCCTTGTGGTAGCCAGGTGATCTGGAGCCCAAGAAAAATACTCTAGATGTATTAGAGTGTTAGGCCTTGAGGTGGCCAGCTGACCTGAAGCCCAAGGAAAACACTCTTGATGTGAATAAAGTGTTAGGCCTTGAGATGGCCAGTTGATTTGGAGCTCAAGAAAAACACTAAATTAGAGAATTGTAAAGGAAAGTGGAAGCGTTTTGTGAACATGATATATGTAAGTTGATATGATTATGCATTGATTAAAATGTTATAGTTTTGCATATGTTGTGATATTCCTACTGAGCTATGTTTGCTCACCCCCTTCTCCTTCCACAGGTACCAGAGGTCAAGGTCAAACATCAGGCGGGAATGTTCCAGAACTCACTTAAAAACTTCTGGAAAGTTAGAATGGACCCAGACATGCATTTATGTATTTTAACTTATTTGTAAAAGGGGTTTTAAACATTATGAAAAACTTATGCGTTTATGTAATACATAATATGGACATTTGCGTGATTTTCATTATATTTTCTTGCATTCACATAGTTCACCCTCGGGATTCCTGTATAAAGGGTTCCAGGTCGTGACACAGACCACATTACTTCATCCCCCACTTTGCTTGTCAACATTAAAGAGAACACTAATTTGCCACCAGTTCTTATGCCAAATGGAGAACAAGCTTTGATTATATCTATTGGGGATTTACCTTTGAATTCAGTCATTTCTTTAAAAAATGTGCTTACTGTGCCATCTTGAGTTACAAGAGATTTCAATTGTTCAGTAACCTTGTTCCCTCAATGGTGTATTTTGCATAACTTGATGACGAAGAGGGCGATTGGTTTGGGGAAACAATAAGGCAGACTATTACTTAGTTACAATAGCAACAGAGAAACCACAACATCAACTGTAATTTGCAACGGCTATTACTACCCTTTCATCATGTTCTCTAGTCATCTCTTCCACAAACTTGTGGCACCATCATTTAGGGCATTTATTTTCCTCTAGATTAGATTTTATGGAAAAAAATTGTTAAATTTTTCTTTTAAGTTCAATAATGCTTGTGACATTTGTGCACTCGCAAAATATAATCAGCTTCTTTTTTCTACTAGTTGATTTTCATTTGTTAAACCTTTTGAATTAATTCATTGTGGCATTTAGGGTCCTTACAAGGTTCCCTACCTTTCTGGTGCTAAATATTTTTTTACTATTGTGAATGACTATTCTCGATGTACCTGGATTTTTTTCATGCATCATAAAAGTGAAACATACCAATTACTCATCAATGTTTTTTCTTTTACCTAAACACAATTCAATGCTTCTATAGCTACCATTCAGGTTGATAATGGAAGGAAATTTTCTTCTTATTCATCTTTTTTTCATCAAAAGGGCACCATTTATTAACATTCTTGAACCTATACCCCTCAACAAAATAGGGTTGTGGAGCGTAAACATAGATATATCCGTAAGTCAGCGTGAGCCCTTTGCTTTCAAGCCTATCTTCCTTAACGTTTTTAGGTAGAATGTATTTTCACTGTAGCTCATATAATTAATTGTTTACCAACACCATTTTTTTCTCATCAAACTCCTTTTGAACATTTTTTTTGGAAAAATTCCTTCTTATTCTCATCTTCTAGTTTTTGCGTATCTTGCATATGCAACTGTTGTGCATATTCCTCATACATTCACTCCTCGTGCCAAACATTGTGTTTTTCTTAGTTATCTGGTTCATCAGAGATCTTACAAACTTTATGACATTGACACTCATCAAGTGTCCACTAGCCGTGACCTTGTCATTCATGAAAAAAAAAATTCTTATGAGTCTATTTCATCCACTCCCTTAACTCCAACATCTCTCATTCCTATTGTTGTCTCTAATCAGCCCCTTCTAAGTCACTTCAATCATTCAATAACTACCACCAATGTTTGAACCTCCTTTGGACCCTATTCCACCCACTCCTTCTAGTTCTCACCTGTACCAGCCTTGCGCCGTTCCTACAAATCTCACTCTTCTCAAGCAGCTTTGTGTGATTATGTTTGCAACCAATTGATGCCTCCCAAATGATTGTCCCCTTCGTTATTTGGTCCAAAAATAAGTAGATGGTATCCTTTTTGTAATTTTCTCTCTTATCATCATTACTCACCGCTGCATTACTCCTTTCTTGCTACTATTAGTCAGGATATTAAGCCTACTTCCTATACCAAAGCTACTTCTAATCCCCACTGGCAAAAGGCCATACAAGCTAAATTAGCCGCTTTAGAGGCCAACCACACTTGGTCTCTCATGCCTCTTTCTCTTGGAAAGATGCCTATTGGTTATCGTTGGGTGATAAGTTCATTTTATGATGATATTTAATACATCTTTTCTTGACAATTTATATATTCTTGAGGCTTTCTAATGGGATTTGTGTTGATATTACAGAAATGAAGAGAATTCCCAGAGATTGCATAATTTGAGTCAAAAATAGAGAAAAGCAGAAGAAAAGCAGACAATTAGAGAAATTGAAGTCAGCGACTGAGCGCTGCGGTGCTCAAGAGCGACCGTTGCGACGCTAGAACCAGAAATGACCGCCAAGGTGGATTTGAAAGCGCTGCAGCGTTTTTGCGACTTCAATTTAGGGCAACTTCCAGAGAGTTCACCGTCGCGGCGATGGACATTGGGCGTCGCAGCGCCAATGCAGTAAGAATTCAAGTATAAAGTCAGAGAGCTGAGCACCGAGACGCACTGCCCCGATTTCACTTAGCCGACCTTTGTTATTTTAAGGGAAAAGGACGAGTTTGTCCTCTCTTTTAAGTTTAACCTAGGGTTTCATATAAAAGGGGCTTTAGAAAGAATTTAGAGGAAGAGCCGTTAGAGAACAACAGAGCCAGAGAAGAGCCATCAAGGAGATTCAGAGCAATCTTGGAGATCCTTTGCCCAGAGTTTGATAGAGTTCTTCATGGGTTTTGTCTTTCTAATTGTTTTATTTTTATTCTGCTATATATAACTAATTTTCCATGTGATTGAGAAAAACTTTATGAAGTTAGACAATGATTCAATAAAATTGGTTTTGTATTCTTATTGATTTTGTGATAGATTTAAGGGATGAATGTGAATTACTCAATGAATTTTAGAATTACTTGTTTGATTGATTAGGTGCATAACTAAGAGATTATATTAGATAGTTCATTGCTAGTCTAGAAACCTAATAGGCAAACGTTGGGAATTCTAGGCACTGGTAACAATTTGCAGTGTTAACTGCAAAGTAGTTCACAGTCTCAGGTTAAAGGTTCACGCTTGGAGAATCTTGCCTGGTTCAGTTATACCTTTTAGGGTCTTTGCATTTATTGGATTAAATCTAGTTAAGCTTTCTTCTAGGTTGTTTAATAAATAGGGTTAATTAATAAGGGTTCTTTTAATTAACTAGGAAGGATAAGTCAGTGTATTCCAATAGATATAGAGTGTATCAGGCTGATGTTCTTGTAAATCACACAAATCAATTAAGAATAACAGAATCAATTGAGTTGATGAGTCTAGTGAATTAAAGTGTTCTTTTAATCACGTTTGTCTTTCTTGTATATTTCATCTGATTTGATTGCTTTAGTATTTTAGTTAATTTTAGTTAATCATAAATCCCCCTTGCATCTTAGAAAACTAGGTTTTAGAACTCATAACTTAGGTTTTAATCTAATAGTCATAACTCAATCCTTGAGGATTCGACCCTTACTTACATTATACTAATCGACGTATTTAGGGGATAAGTAAGGTTTACTTTTGGGTGATAGTTTCGGTCACGACATTGGGTTTATAAAATCAAGCACCACTCCAGATGGTACTCTGAGCGTTACAAAGCTCGTTTGGTTGCAACGAGTTACACCCAACTTGAAGATATTGATTATCATGATACTTTTTCTCCCATTGATTGTCCATTGTTTATTGGCTTTGGTAGCTACCTAGTGTTGGTCCCTTCACCAACTTGATGTCCATAATGCTTTTCTTCATTGTGATCTCCCTGAAGAAATTTATGTCTTCACCTCCAGTGTCAAGGGGAGAACCTAATATGCTGCCTTAATAAGGCATTATATGGCTTAAAACAAGCATCCCGTCAATGGTTTACAAAATTCTCTATAGCTATTCAAACTTCTGGATTTGTTCAATCCAAAGCAAATTATTTGTTGTTCACAGGTTGGAAAGGCAAATCCTTTATAGCTTTATTGATATATGTTGATGACATTGTTATTATAGGTAATGATCTCGTTGCCATATCTGCTCTTAAGCAACTTCTATATACTCATTTTCATATTAAAGATTTGGGTTATTTAAAAAAAAATTTTAGGCATCGATATCTCTTGGTCAAAGAGAGGTATCTCCATCTCACAACGAAAATACACTTTGAAAATTCTAAAGGATGGTGGCTAATTGGGAGCTAAACCCGTGAACTTTCCCATGGAGCAAAACATAAAGCTTTCAGATGCAGGTGAATTACTTAGAGATCCTTCTCTATATAGGTGGCTTGTTGGATGCCTTACTTATTTAATGATTACCCGACTAGACATCACTTGTTCGGTACATGTGTTAAGCAAATTAATGCATTTACCACACAGACCACATATGGAAACTGTCTGGTGTGTGCTTTGTTATTTGAAAAATAATCCAGGGTAGGGTTTGTTTTTTCCTTCTCGTAATGATTTATCTTTATGAGCCTTTTGTGATTCCAATTAGGCACGTTGTCCAACTTCTTATAAATCAACCACAGATTATTGTGTTTTTTGGGATCTTCTCTTATTTCTTGGTGAACAAAAGGGCAGAAAACTATATCTCTCTCCTCCGCGGAAGCCGAATATAGAGCCATGACAGCTACATGCAGTGAATTATCTTGCCTACGCTCATTGTTGAAAGATTTAGGAATATTACATCTGAAGTCGGCATTATTATATTACGATAACAAAGCAGCCTTGCACATAATAGCCACTCCTGTTTTTCATGAAAGAACTAGACATATAGAAATGGATTATCATTTTATTAGTGATAAAATACAAGAGAGTTTGGTTATAACCAAATTTCTTTAGTTAGTCAGCTTGCGGATGTGTTTACCAAGCCATTGGGAAAGGAAGCCTTCACAACTATGACACGCAAGTTGGGAGATCTTGATATTCACTCTCCAACTTGAGGGGGAGTGTTAAGAAAATCATCCCAATATTAATGGAACAATTATGTAATGTATTTGTTGTAGAGTTTTATGTCCTATTTTACTTAGAATTGCCTAGAATAGATTAGCATAATCATAGGACAATTCTTGTATAAAGCTATAACTTCTAATTTAGTAAAATCATCCCAAAGAAAAATATTTTTCTTGTTTTCAATGTTCTCATTGGAAAAAGCTAACAAAAAAAAATTGATCCTTGGAATTCTATTGTTCAACTTTGTTTTCATTGGAATAAGTTATCTTTATTCCTTTTGATTGTTTTCATAGCGAAATCACATCTCTCAAGCTATTGATATGTTGTGTCTTCTTGTCTTCAATTTTATCAATTAGGTGGTTGTTCCTCTGTCTCAATAAATTTTTCAACAAAGTTTTGGGTTCTATCTAGAAGTTTTGTAAAGAGGGATTCTTCCATGTCTGTCAATCCTCTTAGAGTTGGTGCTTCCATAACAGTAGTGAAGTTGAATAACTCCAATTTTAACTTACGGTCAAAGCGACTTTTGAAATATTTGAATGCTCAAGGTAAAAGAGATTTCCTAACACATGATCCTCCTCCCATTGAATCTAAGAAATTATCAAAATGGTGTTCAAGAAGACAATACTGCACCATATGGTTATGTAATAGTATGGAACCTTTTGCTGCCACTAGTGTTATGTAGGTTTAGACACAAAAAAAAAAAAAAAAAAAAAAAGAACAANTGTAGGTTTAGACACAAAAAAAAAAAAAAAAAAAAAAAAGAACAATACACTTTGTTAGAGAAAAATTAACTTCACCACAAAAGTTAACTTATTAATGGAGATTTAGCTTCACTTTATATATGTAACTTTACCACCCATCCCAACAGATGTAAGACTATTATTTAGACAATCTCGTCTAATCTCAAAATTTTTTGACATTATTATACTTCGTTTTCTTGTCACCAGGTAGATAAGACATTAACTGAACATTTTAAAATTTTTGAAGGATTAATAGGTAAACTCAATTTTTATCATTTCATTATTCTCAAATTTTTGTCTATTTTGAATCCTATCTATAAGAGTGCTAAAAATAATATCTGGACGGAAAAAAAAAATCTTCCTAATATTAAAGAGGTGTATGCTTGACTTTAACGATTATTAACGTCTAAAAATAATCAAGAAGGTTTTGCATGGTTTTGTCTAGACAATAAGGAAGAGATTCTCTTTTATTTTCTTTTCTTTCTTTTTTTTCTTTTTTTTAAAAGAAGGCAAAAGACATGGTGGAGGACAAAGTGGTCGCTTTCCTTGTTCTCGTTGTGGCCAACACAATCATCTTTCGGAGGTATGTTGGCATAAACCAGAAAGGGCTAATCGAAGTTATGGAGAAAGTTCATGTTATGGTAATACTCATAGCACTCCATGCCACCAACTAAGCAATCACCAATGTGTCCTATGTGTCGGCTTTTTTAGTCTAAGAAGGTATGCCTAGGGTATTTCTTTTTTCTATTTCGACCCATTAGATAACTGATTCTGGAGCTTCTTCTCACATGACTGGTAACAATTTACTCTTCCAATCATTTTCACCTTCAAATAAACAATCACTTGTTATTCATGTTGGCAGCTAACATAAATAGAAAGGTCTAGATCTATTTTTATTGCATCTCATCTTAATTTATCAGTTGTTTATACATTCCTGAATTTTCAGTTAATCTCCTCTTATTCAATTAATTAACAAAAAATTCAAATTGCTCAATTACCTTTTCTCCCTCCCAATATTTTTTCCAGGATCTTGGTACGAAAAGAGCAATTGGTGGGGGACATGAACATAATGGTGTTTATCACCTATTTAAACTCTTTGTAACCTCTCACCGTGTTCTCACTTCTTCTGTCTCTAGAATAATGGCATTATCATCTAGATCATACTTCTCCTTATTTAGTTTATGGTATGGGTCAACCAATTCAAAATAAATTTCCATATGAGTCTTGTTTGTTAGGAATACATTATCTTTCTGGTTTTCCTAATAAAGTCAATAAAATTAGTGAGAAACCACTCGGTTTGGTTCACTCTAAATGTGCGGGGTCCTTGCGGAGTTATAAACAGTCATGGATTCTAATATTTTGTAAAGTTTATTGATGACCATTATAAGTTACTTGATTGCATCTTTTAAAAGACCAATCAAAGATCCATAGCATGTTTAAGTTACTCTTTAATGAAGTAAGAACTCAGTTTGGCATTCAGATCAAAGTCTTTTCCATTCAAACAATGCCTTAAAATATTCTTGTACATTGTCTACTTTCTATAATAATACATCGGATATTTCGTTCTTACACCCTACAAAAACGAGGAATTGCATAAAGGAAGAATTGGCATTTATTGGATGTTGCTAAAACTCTTTCGTTTCAATGAAAATACCATCTGAATATTAGGGCGACGCATTTCTTATGTTAACTCATCAGTCCAGTTTTTTCGTCTGTCCTTAACTTTTGGACTCCACGTTCTATTTTCCGTCTTGGTCAATCTGTGTTCCCTCTTTCTCCTTAATTTTTTGTTGTTTTTTTTTTCTTTTTTGTACATCTATATAATTAAATCTTGATCTTCACATTACTCTTCGTAAAGGTACCAGAAACACTCGCATGTATCCCATGTCTCATTCTGTATCAAGTGATGCCTTCTCTTCTTCTGTTTGATCATTTGCTTTTTGCCTATGGTTTCTCTTACTACTAAATATCAAGAAGCTTTGGCTCATTGTGGTTGGCGAAAAGCTATGGAAGAGAAAATGTTAGCATTTTGTGATCACGGTACTTGAGAGTTACAATCATTAACAGAAGGATAAAAGGTTGTTGGTTGTAGTTGGGTTTTTGCCATCAATAATATCATCATGATGGTACTAAGCACAACCGATAGTGAAGGGGTATATTTAGTCATATGGTGTTGATTATTGATTCTCTCCCATTGTTAGCCTCAATTTTATCATAATTATTGACTCCTTGCTTATGTTCTTTGACTGGCCACTTTTTCGAGTGGACATCAAAAATGTTTCCTTATATGGTGATTTGCATGAAAAAGTTTACATGGAACAACCACTGGTTTCATAACTCAAGAAGAGTCTCGATCTATTTGTTGATTAAATAAGGTTAGATATGTTAAATTAAGCCTAGTATCACAACATCTAGAGTTGAAATAAAGTAGATTGGTGGAAAAAAATCTTACAAAACTCCAAGCTTTGAAATGAGTACATTTTTTGTTGAAAACTCCTCCAAATCTCACCAAACTTGATGTATTGTATTCATTCGATGGCTAAGATCACCTCTTCACCTTTGAATTAATGTAAAAAATGCTAGCTTTTCTTAAATTTTGCAACAAAATTCTAGAGAGAGAGAGGATAGTAATTTCTGAAAATTGAGAGAGAATGAGGAGACGAGGAATAGCTTCTCATATAAGCCAATACACATGACTAAAATCTATTTATTTGGAGGCTTACATATATCTTGACAAATTTTCAAAAAGTCATCATAATTTTCATGCTTCTCAAATAAATCTAGTTTATTTAATATATGTTCTAAACATATTCTAGGCCCAAATTAATTTGGTTTCCAAAACAAATTAATTTGGCCTCCTAAGCCTAATTTTTATAGACATCCAAGTTTAATATATTTAATTATTTAACACATTTAATATGTTTAAAATTACCCATTAATGATTTGTAGCAAAATTCAATTTTCTCTACAAATGCCACTAACATTGTAATACCCGAAGAAATTGAATATGGTATATAAGTAAATATTTGACACGTTAATATAAGATATGTAAGTTGGGGATGTGAGTGACAAACCAATCAAGCAAAAGAGAAGGCAAAAGGCGAAGAAAATGGAAAAGCAATTCAACAAGCTGAATTAAATTTTTTGCAGGAATACCTCTTAGTATTTTGGGCATAAATTTTTTGTCCGCTATCAAAATAAAGTGATTCAGGTGGCATTGAAAAGCTAAGAGAAAAAGATACAACTTTTATGTTTATGACTTCTCCAAATTCGAAACTTATTTTTGCCGAACTGAGAGTTCATGCCTAGGCGTGAAACTGGAAAATTTGATATATTTGTGTGAAATAGGTTGGATGCATGCTTGTAAATTAAAATGTTATAGAATTGTGTAGTGTTAGAAATTTATATTGGACTGTATTGCTTATCTCTTCCTTCACAAGTACCTAAGGTCAAAAGTCTAACGATGGTGATCCAGAGCTCACATAGAGGATCTCATATAGTTTCTGGGTTACCTCTAAGTAGAGTAAGTCGACTTTTATTTTATTGAAAATTGTGTAAAAGTTTATGTTTTATGTTTAAATATTTTGATTAAAACATTTTCTTTGCTTTTTTACTTGATTTTATTTTAATTAATTATTAATTCACCCCCGGGGTTCCTGTATAAGAGGTTTTAGGTCATGACAAACATGACTAATTTCGATTAGTCTCATTCATCTCATATTTTGTAAATTAATCCTAGATTAATTTTATTCTCATCCTTCTTATCAATTCTTCATTAGGGTGAGTCTTGGGTAGTCGACCCATCAAGTTTTCGGAGATATTGACAGTAAATTAGGTTTACCAGATCATTCGTAAATGCACGTGAAATGTATCGTATCTTTATAATTTATAAGGCATAGTTGTCTTCTAGCAAAACGTTGTGCCTACCAAATTCTCCGAAAAGATTCGAAAATCTTATAACGTTTATAACGTAGTTCTATGTAATTAAGTCCTATCTCGGATATCACGTACGAAGGCCTAGAGTTAGGTTAAGTGTCTATTCCAATAGCAACATACATACCATATTCTAAAATGATCGATTCTCTTTACCAAGGATGTCACCCGGAATCCCTTATACAGGAATCCTGGGGGTGAACTACGCAAATGAAATGAAATAAATTTGAATTCATGCATATATCCGTAGTTGATACATAAGTAGTAAATTTTTAATACAAATATTCCTAAATCTTCTACATAATGTTTGAAAAATACAGAATGCATGCAATGGGTCTATTCTAACTTCCTGAAAATCTCTAAGTGAGCTCTGGAACATCCCCGCCCAATGTCTGACCTTAACCTCTGGTACCTGTGGAAGGAGAAGGAGTGAACAAACGCAACCCAGTAGAAGATCTCAACATACGCAAAACTATAACATTTCTATTAAAAGCATAAACGAGGAAAGCCAACAGCCACACAATATTTCGCACTCATTTACCACCTGCATGATTCATGAAACTTCAATTCTAACCTTGGATCCCGCTCACACGACTAGACTATCCACGGATATCTCAAGTATCTATTAGGATTCCTGCACACCTAGCAAGACAATCCAGATATTGCTCGGGTCCTGCTGACAAGCTAGACTACCCGTATACTAAGTGGATCCATGCGCACCAAGCAAGGCTATCCACTGACCACTCGAATCATGCACACTAGCTAGGCCATCCGGGGTCATCAGTGCACTCCATGGATTCCCGCACACTAAGCAAGATCAATCCAAGGTTTGCCACACCATTCCACATCTCAGACTTGCCTTTCACATACGTTCACGGTTATGTATAGTCTCAATCCAAAATGATAAATACTCTAAAACCTTTACATGGACACATTTAGTTCGTCCAACCACTCACGGGCACCCAACAACCAAGACCCATGCTTAATCCACACCAAAACCCATGAATATCACATGACCCAAAACCTCCCCACGCGTAAAAGCTTCATATTTCTACTTTCCTAGTTCAAAAGTACAATAAATCTCTACAAATCCCCCACTAAACCTATATTCAGGTTCAATCTGGCAACCACAAGTGAAAATGGGCTAAATCCCACAAAACCCTAACACATATTCATGCAATGAACCAATAGAAATATGATAGAGATGGGTAGAAGAGTATTCCCTACCTCGGATAGCCGATATGCGGAAGCCTGGAGCTTTCCCTCTCTTCTTTCTCTCTCCTCCTTCCTTTTTCTCTTCTTCTTCTTCTTCTCCTTCATGCCTCTGTCACGTAAAAATGAAAGAGAGAGGGCTTGGGTTTCTTTAAATCAAAAGAATTTGGGACACGCTCAAAATTTTCAAATCTTTAATTCTATGAAATTTTTCATCGGCGTCGTGGCCGTAGACCCTTTCGCACCTCGATTCCAAACCGCACCCCAACGTGAAATTGGTTTTATGCCTCAACGTGAAACCATGCCCTGGCGTGGAATTGGTTTCATGCCTCGACCCCAACTTTTTGACTTTGAGTTATTGAATTCCAGAGAGTTCGTGCCTCAGCGTGAAACTGCACCCCAGCGTGGAATCATTTTCACGCAGCGGAGCCAACTCTCTGACTAGCGTGAAACTATCCCGAATTCATCCAACTCTTCACACAAACGTTCCTGTACACATATATACACAAGCATCAACCTTGCACCTATATATATATACACTTACTTTTGATTACATTATAGTCTCATTCTTGGGAAAGTTTGTACATACACTTCCATTCACATATATTTGCATATTACAATACATTCTAAAAATAAATACATGTACGAAAAAAAATTTCTAGGTACCATTTGAAACTTTTCACTGTTCTAAATTTTCGGGTTGTTACAATCTACCTTCTTTAAAAGAAATTCATCCCTGAATTTTCATAATACAGTCCTAGGTCAAACCCTCATATCTAAAACATCAAGGTACTTCTCACGTATCTATGTTTCTAACTCCCAAGTGGCTTCCTTAATGTCATGATGTCTCCATAGGACCTTAACTAGGGGGATAGTCTTACCTCTCAGGACTTTTTCTCAGGAGTCCAAAATCTACACAAGAGCCTCCTCATATGAGATATCTAGATAAAGATCTAACCTACTCTAGTCTAATACATGCCTGCGATCAGGTTCATACTTCCTCAACATCGACATATAAAAGGTATTATGAATCCCAGACAGTCGTGGTGGTAAGGCCAACTCATAAGCCACCTCTCTCATACGTCTCAAAATCTCAAATGGCCTAATATAATGTAGGGATAACTTGCCCTTCTGCCCAAAACGCATTAATCCTTTTTGTGAGGACACTTTTAAGAACACATGATCACCCACCTCAAACTCTAAGGGCTTTCTCCGTTTGTCAACATAACTTTTATGTCTACTCTGAGCTGTGAGGATACACTGACATATCAACTTCGCCTTTTTTGTAATCTTCTGAACTATTTCAGGACCCAATATGGCAGTTTCCCCTACCTCTACCCAACATAGTGGTGATCTACATGGCCTACCATAAAGTACCTCATATGGTGCCATCCCAATGCTAGTGTGATAGCTGTTATTATATGCAAATTTCACCAACGGGAGGTGATCTTTCCAACTCCCCGAAAAGTCCAAAACACAAGCTCTCAACATGTCCTCTAGAGCCTGAATAGTCTATTCGGACTGACCATCTGTCTGAGGGTGATAAGTAGTATTAAACATCAACTGAATACCTATAGCCCTCTGAAAACTCTGCCAAAACTGTGCTGTAAATATTGGGTCTCTATCAGATACAATCGAATTTGGAATCCCATGCAATCTTACAATTTCTCTGATGTACAATTTACTTAACTTGCTCACTGAATCCGTTGTCCGTATGGGAAAGAAGTGAGATGCCTTCATCAATCTATCAACAATTACCCATATAGCATCCTTACCCTTCGGAGAACGTGGTAACCTAATAACAAAATCCATAGCAACGTCCTCCCATTTTCATTCCACTACTGGAAGCAGTTGCAGTAATCCCGCGCGTCTTTGATGCTCAGTCTTTACTTGCTAACAAGTAAGGTATCTAGACACATATTCAGCCACATCTTTTTTCATTCCTTTTCACCAATATTGCCTTCTTAGGTCATGATACATCTTCGTGCTACCAGGATGAAAAGCGAACCTAGAGTAATGGAACTCTTCTAGAATAGCGTTTTTACCCTCATTATCATACTGCACTACCAATCTACTCTTAAACCTCAAACCCCCATCTGATCCAATTGTCCAATCACTAATTTTCTCGCACTGTGAGCGGACGAAGTTAGTCTAAACGTCCTGAGCCTGTAGCTCTATCACTCTCTGTACAAAAGATGATCTAGCAGAGATTGCATAAAGATAAACCAGTTCCTCTTGTTCACCTTCCTAGAAGTCATACTCTTGTATAGACTGCACCATTTCTCATTGTCCCCTCATCACACTAACCATGCCCCTCAACTTCCTACTTAGTGTATCGGCTACCACATTAGCCTTTCCAAGGTGATACTAGATGAAAAAGTCATAATCCTCCTATAATTCCATCCACCTCCGTTGTCTCAGGTTCAAGTCTTTCTGTGTAAAGATATACTTCAAACTCTGGTGGTCACAAAAGACTTCGAACCTCTCCCCATACAAGTAATGCCTCCAAATTTAAAAGTAAACACAACTACGGCTAGTTTCAAATTATGGGTGGCGTTATTTTGTTCATGTGGCTTCAACTGATGGGAAGCATAAGTCACTACTCTCCCTTTCTGTATCAATACATATCCTAATCCGCTCAAGGAAGCATCTGTATACACCACATAACTCAATCCAAGTTGTGGTATCACTAAAACAAGAGTTGAAGTCAACCTGACCTTCAACTCAAGGAAAGCTTGCTCACAAGCTTCATCCCACTCAAATCTTACTCCCTTCCGTGTTAGTCTCGTCATCGGAGCAGTTAACCTAGAGAAGTTCTCAACAAACCTCCTATAATACCCTATCAAGCCTAGGAAACTACGAATCTCAAATAAATTTTTTGGTCATTCCCAGTTCAAAACCACTTCTGTCTTAGCCGGATCCATAGAAATCTGCTTTTTCGAGACTATATGTCCTAAAAATTTTACCTCTGTCAACCAGAACTCACACTTACTTAGCTTGGTATACAGACTATGTTCCCTCAATGTCTGAAGCATTATACACAAATGTTGTGTGTGTTCCATCTTGGATGAAGAATAAACTAAAATATCATCCACAAAGACCACCATGAACTGGTCCAAATATGGTTTAAAGATTCTGTTCATTAAGTCCATGAAGGCAGCAGGTGCATTAGCCCAAATGGCATAACTAAAAACTCATAATGTCCATACCGAGTACGAAAAGCTATCTTTGACATCTTTATCCTTTACCCTCAACTGATAGTACCTTGAACGAAGATCTATCTTAGAAAAATATCTTGACCCTCTCAACTGATCAAATAAGTCATTGATTCTTGATATAAGATAATTATTCCTTACCGTCGCTCAGTTTAATTGCCTATAATCTATGCATAGCGGTAAAAATCCATCTTTCTTTTTTACAAACAGTGCCAGAGCACCCCATGGTGATGTGCTAGGCCGAACAAAACCTTTACCTAACAGCTCTTCTAATTGAGACTTCAACTCTTTTAATTCTACTGGAGCCATACGATATAGAGCAACTGATATGGGTGCAGCTCCCAGATGTATATCAATACAAAATTCTACTTTTCTCACAGGTGGTAGTCCTGGCAATTCCTCAAGAAATACATCAGAAAATTCCCTCACTACCCGTGGAAGTTCAGAAATATGTCCTTTAATTTCATCTGCTAGCATACTAGCCATTACACTCCTTACCTCTCTTTGTTTTGACACACCTCTCAAAGAGTACGGTAATGGTATCCGTTTGTCCCCATAAAAACTGAATTCAAAACCCTCAGGAGTCCGCCTCGTCACTTTCTTCTTGTGAAAATCCAGTGTGACTCTAAAAGTGGACAACTAATCCATCCCTCATATCACATCATACTCGGACAACTCCATAAGTATCAAATCAAATTTTAACTTATAACCCCCAATTTCTAACACACATGATCTATACACTCTCCGGGTCTCAACTATGCCACCTATCAGTGATACAACACTCAACCCATAGTCTAACATTTCCGTTTTTAATCCTAAAGCACATGCAAATTAAGTAGATATAAAAGAATGAGTAGCACCAGAATCAAACAACACATGTACCAAAGTATTGAAAAACATAAATGTACCCCCCACCACATCGTAGTCCACGGATCCGGATGACTGACCCATAGCAAAAACTCACCCCCCCTGAGTCATCTGCCCTTGTTGTCCTCCCTTCTAGAAAGACCTCTAAGGCCTATACGACTGAGAAAGGGCAGCTTGGGACCCTTGAGATGACTGTTGAGACTGAACAAGAGGTCACTATATTTGTGGTTGTCTAACTGGTGGCCTTGATTCTTGTTGGGAGGCAGCTTGCGTCTGACCAATTACTCCCGAAACACCTATCACTCTGGATGGACAGTTTCTCTACAAGTGACCAAATTGCCCACATCCATAACATTTTGGACAATTTTTAAGTCTATGACCTATGTTCCCGTAACTCACAGGCACCCAACAACCAAGACCCATGCTCAATCCACATCAAAACCCATGAATATCACGTGACCCAAAACCTCCCCATGCGTAAAAGCTTTACATTTCTACTTTTCTAGTTCAAAAGTACAATAAATATCTACAAATCCCTCATTAAACCTATATTCGGGTTCGATTTAGCAATCACAAGTGAAAATAGGCTAAATCCCACAAAACCTTAACCCACATTCATGCAATGAACCAATAGAAATAGGATAGAGATAGGTAGAAGAGTAACAAGGGAGTATGATAGATTGTGTATACAGGTTGTGTACGGTAGAGGGCCTGGGTAGCTATGTTGAGTTAGTGTTCGAATGGAACACTTGGAAAAAAAATATTCTTAGAAATTTTTTATGGATCTGTATCCGGGAGCATTGTTGGTATACGAGTTTACAAAAACGGACGATCAGTCATAGAACTGGATAATATACGGGTGAATGGGTAGCTGGAGTGAGCGTCCGACGCGGATATGTGAATGAGTAACCAGATTAAATGTCCAGTGTAGACAGAAGATAAGTGAGGGAATGTCTGATGAGATGGATGCAATAAGAGTGATATAGTGCTCGTGTATTACGAGATAAGTAAAGCACAGGAGATGTGTTCGTGCCCACGAGTGATAGGATATATGAGGCATAGATGATATATGGAGGTACTTGCATGATGTGATGGACGAGATACGGGTCACGTGCGGGTGACCGTATGTTATGGAAACGAGTGAATAGTCACTGGATTGAATGTTAAGCATGTAATGGAGTAGTCAGGTGTGAGCCAGTATAGACTATGAGCACGTAGTAGTCTGATCGCTAGTAATAACATGGGAGAGATACATGAGGTATCCAAATATTTATAAAAGTGCTTGTGGGTGTCGTTGGATGGTCGAGTTATGAATAATGCGTGAGAGCACGTATGCGATGGTATGGATGAGACACGAGTGAGATACGTGAGAGAAAGAGTATATGAAATGTGTACGATCGTGGTATAAGAATATGAACAAAAATGCTCGTGTGTGATGTTGGACTCGCATGTGCAGTTTGATGTGAGTACAGAGCACGTGTATTGGACCCCAGATTGGTTTGTCTGAGAGTACGAAAACCCGAGGGGGAGGTAAATGATTGAGTCAGGATCGGTCTGACTAAATGCACAAGAGTATATTAGGGTGCTCAGTGTGAAGGATTGTCGTGCTATTCATGAGCTAGATCCCAGTGTGAGGGATTGCCATGCTATTTGTGAGTCGGATCCTAGTGTGAGGGATTGTCGTGCTATTCATGAGCTGGATCCTAGTGTGAAGGATTACCATGCTATTCATGAGTTGGATCCCAGTGTGAGGGATTGCAATGCTATTCGTGAGCTGGGTCCCAATGTGATAGGAATTACCGTGCTATTCGTGAGCAAAATCCCAATATGATAGGGGAATGAGATACAGAGCGATCGTATGAAGTATCCGGCATGAACATGAAACTCACATGATGTGTTGCATGTGTCACAACGGTATTGATTGAAATAAGGATACTATATGGATAAATTAAATGGATTGTACTTAAGAGAGATAGTAAGGTTCCACGGGATTTTGATTTCTGTAGTTTCGAATAGGACTCAAGGATATTTTAAGAGCTTACATTATAGACTTTTCTGGTAATTGGGAAGGTTATCTTCCGCTGGTGGAGTTTTTGTATAATAACAGTTAACAATCTCGTATTGGAATGGTGCCATATGAGGTACTCTATGGTAGACCATACAGATCCCTATTATGTTGGGCGGAAGGGGGGCAAACTACCATATTAGGTCCTGAGATGGTACAGAAAACTACAGAAAATACGTCAGCGCATCCTCACAGCTCAGAGTAGACAGAAAAGTTATACGGATAAATGGAAGAGGTCTTTAGAGTTTGAGGTGAGTGATCATGTATTTTTAAAAGTGTCCCCACAAAAAGGATTAATGCGTTTTAGACAGAAAGGCAAGTTATCCCCATAATATATTAGGCCGTTTGAGATTTTGAGACGTATTGGAGAGGTGGCTTATGAATTAGCCTTACCACCACGACTGTTAGGAATTCATAATACCTTTCATGTGTCAATATTGAGGAAGTATGAACCTGATCCAAGGCATGTATTAGACTATAGTAGATTAAATCTTCATCTAGACGTCTCATATAAGGAGGCTCCTGTGCAGATTCTGGACTCTAGAGAACAAGTCCTGATAGGAAAGACTATTCCCTTAGTTAAGGTTTTGTGGAGACATCATGACTACGAGGAAGCCACATGGGAATTAGAGTTAGAAATTCGTAAGAAGTATCTAAATGTCTTGGATATGAGAGATTAATCTGTACTTCAGGTATGAAATTTCGAGGTCAAAATTCCTTTTTAGGAGGTAGATTGCGGTAATCCAAAAATTTGGAATAGTGAAAATTTTCTGAATAGTCCACAGAAAAAAATTTTCGCACATGTATTTATTATTTGTATGTGTCTTTATATGCAAATAAATATGTATAGAAGTGTATGCACAAACTTTTCAGAAAATGGGACTAAAATATAATTAAAAGTAAGTCTATATATATATAGATAAAAAGATAGATACATGATATGTAAACAAGTGTACGGGAATGTTTGTGCAAAGAGTTGGATGAATTCGGAATAGTTTCTCACCAGACAGAGAGTTGGCACCACGGCGTGAAACTGATTCTACACTGGGGCACAATTTCGAAACGAGGCGCGAAAGGGTCTACGCCATGATGCTGATGTGGGATTTCACAAAATTAAGATTTTTAAAATGATGAGCGTGTCCCAAATTCATTTTAATTTATAAAACCCTAGCCCCCATCACGAGACAGAGACAAGAAGGAGAGAAAGAAGAAGAAGAGAAAGAGAAATGAGGAGAGAGAACGAAGAGAGAGAAAGCTCTGAGCTTCTGAGGTAGGGAAATCACTTCTACCCATTTCTATTTTATTTTAATCGGTCCATCTTGTAAGTGTGGGTTAGGGTAGATTTAGGTTATTTTCCACTGGGGTCATTGGATTAGAACCGTATATGGGATTATTGAGTGGATTGTAGAGATTAATTGCACATTTGAGTTAGGAAAGTAGAAATGTGACGCTTTTACGTGAATACTGTTTTGGGTCACACGAGTTCCGTGGGTTTCGATGTGAGATTGGATATGAGTTTTGCATGTTGCTTAATATGTGTGGATTTGGATGTGTTACATACACCCACATGTGTTGTAAGTTATTTTGGAGCGAATTACGTAAAATAATGATATGTCACGATTTAGTGGAATGAATAGAAAACGAGTTAGACACGTGAGATAGAACATGGAAAATGTGATTTGGAATTGATGTATGGATGATTTGTATGAATGCGATTGTGTGGCATATTGTTTGTATGTGTTGAGGGACCTAAGGGGAATCACTTGCGACACCATGTACAGTGCAGGGCCTTAGATGTACCCGTGTATATTTGTTGTAAATTATGCGGAAACATATTTAACATAAAGATTGATAACAAGTGAAAAATAAATCACATCACACAAAGAGACAATATTTAACGTGGTTCGGCGTCAATTGCCTACA
>JANLJB010030563.1:9355-27093 GCA_026212285.1 Bursera cuneata | reverse complement strand
GGAAGATTGGCTTCTTTCCCGATGTCAGAGGGAGTTTTGAGACTTAGAGAACTATAAGAAAACATCCAACAAACAATTAAAAGTAGTGGTAAAGGATTTCAAATTATTTTTTGGTATAAACAGTCATTCTATTTTTAAAAATAATTAAAGGTTATAGAGTAAATATTTTATTTTTAATTTTAATTAAAGATGAATAAAAAAATGTTCAGAATACTTATTTTTGGTATAAATAGTCCTTCTATTTTTTAATTTTGATAAAGGATAAATAGAATAATTAAGTGTAAAGAGCAATAATGAGATACAAATAACCTCTCTCTTTTTTAATGAAAAATTTGTCAAAATAGCCATTTGGAGGGGGTCAAATTGAAAAATAGCCTCCCTTCATTAACTCTCTCATTCGCCTAGCCAAAGCTACAGTAAAAATTTATTTCTATCGATTATACCCCTCTAAAGAACGGTTTTTTAGTTGTTAGGTTACGTCCAAGTCCAGGACCGTGATAGGTTCAATACCAAGACCGTGATAGGTCCAAGCCTAAGACCGTGATAGGTCCAAGGCCAGGACCATGATAGGTCCAAGCTTAAGACCGTGATAGGTCTAAGGCCAGGACTGTGATAGGTCTAAGACTAGGACCGTGATAGGTTCAAGACTAGGACCATATAAGGTCTAGAGCTATGACTGTATAAGGTCTGACAGTATCATAGTCTTGGACCTATCACGATCCTATTCTTGGACCTATCACGGTCTTGACATTGGACCTATCACTGTTCTTTGAATATGCAGGAGACGATGGTATAATCGGTAGAAATAAATTTTTACTGTAGCTTTGGCTAGGCGGATGAAAGAGTTAGTGAAGAAAAGCTATTTTTTAATTTGACCCCCTCTAAGCGGCTATTTTTGTAAATTTTTCTTTTTTATTAGAAAAATGAAATAAGACGAAAATAAAAACCTGCAAAAACACCAATTAAAACATTTTTTTTTAATGGAAAGAAAACCGGTACTTGGACCCGAACACACCCGACCTCGTTTTATCCGGTCCAGTTGAAAACCTGAGCCATCTCTCCTTCTCCCTGTCCTTCTTCTCATAAACCTCTATCGACACTCAACACTGAACAACAACAAGAGCAACCAACCCTCCATTGCATTTTGCAGGTCTGACTTTCCCTTGAAAAAATTCCAAAATGAACCCCTACCTTCCCCTCACCTTTTCATTCTCACCCCTCCCTTAGTCTCGCTCATGGATTCCATTTTCATTTCTTCACTAACCACTCCCTTCGCTTTCCACTTCTCTCTATCACACCGGGCCTCAACTTTTCGCCAATTCACGCTAAAACGACACCCCAAAATACGAGTTTCATTGGCCAAAACCCCGGAAAATTCCTTTAAATTCTTCCCATTAGCGCGTAGTTACTTCAAATTCTGCTCACCAGAAACATCCAGGACATCAGAATGTTGCAAAGAAGAAGAAAACTCGATTCTAGAAGCTTCCGAGATCTCAAAAGGAAGAAAAGAATCAGTTATTTCGGTTACTAAGTGTCTTGTCTATACAATCATTTGTATTGCTGTCAGTTTATCTCCGGTTACTGCAATAAAATTTCCTGCAGTTGCGGCGCCGGTAGCGAGTGGAGTGAGTTTGAATAAAAAAGAGAGTGTAAAGAAAAAAGAGAATGAAATTGAGGTGATATTGAAATCGAAGAATCATGAATACTCAGATTGTACTAGAAGATTGTTAGAGAAGGTATCGAGTTTGTTGAGGACTATAGAAGAGGTTAGGAGAGGAAATGCGGACGAAGAGGCTGTAAAATTGGCTTTGAAGGCGGTGAAAAAGAGAAAAGAGGAGTTGGAAGATGAGATAATGGGTGGGTTTGAGGAGGAAATGAAGGAACACAAGAGGGAGAAGGAGGAGTTATCGATGCGTGCCGAGCAGATTGTGGATGAGGTTCTGAAGCTTCAGAGGGACATTGAGAAGGCGAAAGGGGAGAAGAAGGCACAGAAGTTGGAGAGAATTGGGAGATTGGAGAAGGAGTATGGGAATGCGTGGGAGAGACTCGGGGAGATAGAGGATGGGATTTTGAGGAGAGAGCACATGACATTTAGTGTTGGGGTGAGAGAGCTTTGTTCTATTGAGAGGGAGTGTGAGGAGTTGGTTCAGAGGTTTACTCTTGAAATGAAGAGGAAGAGCATTGAAAGGTAAAATTTGATGATATTCAGCGGCAATAATGCAATTTGGCTTTTTAATTAACTAGCATTTGGCTTGGATTATACAAGTTAAAACTTATACGAAATATGCGCTAATGTATCATAGTGCTCAGATTGTTTGGATTTATGCTGTAGATATATCTATGCGAGCGTTTGTACATAGCGGTTTAAGTAAGATGAGAGATTTGAGGTCTCAACTCTGACTGGCATGTGATTTAGTTCTTTAATACTGCTTAATGTACTTTTGATTTATTGTATATTTTATCGTGTGTCTTGCATGGGATATTTTCTTTGTTCTTTGATTATAGAGGGAATTTCAGTTTCAGAAATGAAAGAAAGAGTTTATTTTATTCCAGTATTTGACTTTGTTGTAGAGTTCATTTGATTGAATAATTGTATACTACTTTGTAAGTATCTTCTCAAGTGATTTCCTTTCCAGAATAAGTTAGACAAGTTTCTTTTTCTTATATCTGCATTGATTCCTTGTGGTCACAGCCTGCAGAAGAAGTCTGCTACAAAGCTTTCAAGGTCTGAAATTCAGAAAGAATTGGAGGCTGCACAAAGAAAACACTTGGAACAAATGATTTTGCCTAGTGTTGTGGAAGTTGAAGATCTTGGACCTTTGTTCAGTCAAGATTCAATTGATTTTGCTCTTCGTATAAAACAATGTCTTGAAGATTCAAGGGAGTTGCAGAGGAATCTGGAGGCTCGTATAAGAAGAAATATGAAGCAATTTGGTGATGAAAAGCGTTTTGTTTTAAAAACACCAGAAGATGAGGTTGTGAAGGGATTTCCAGAAGTTGAGTTGAAGTGGATGTTTGGAGATAAGGAGGTTGTGGTTCCCAAAGCTATGAGTCTTCATTTGTACCATGGCTGGAAAACATGGCGTGAAAAGGCGAAGGCAGACTTAAAAAGGAGCTTGTTAGAGAATGTTGATTTTGGTAAACAGTATGTGGCCCAGAGACAGGTAGGTTTATTATAACAGTTTTATTGTCCATTCTGTTTTTAGGATCACGGAGGTTTTGTGACCAAAGTTTGCCAAGGAAGGAATGCCATACAAGTAATTTTGGACAAATAAATTAAGTGCCTGTTTACGTTAAACGTTTACAGCTTCATTAGAGATCTTTACCTGGATCTATAAAGCATTTAATGATGGATGCCCTACCTCTTATAGTTTCATTTCTTTTTGTGGTTTTATTTTAATATTTTTACTATTTCTTTTCTTGCATTCTAGGAACGTATTCTTGTGGATCGAGATAGAGTGGTCTCAAAGACATGGTACAATGAAGAGAAAAACAGGTGGGAAATGGACCCAGTGGCTGTTCCTTATGCTGTGTCCAAAAAGCTCGTAGAGAATGCCCGGATCAGGCATGATTGGGGCGCCATGTATATTGCACTAAAAGGGGATGACAAGGAATTTTATGTAGACCTTAAGGTATACCAGTGTATTATATGTTCTGTAGCTTATTATAAGCTACCATTTTATGCTTCTAACCTTAAGATTCTTGCTTCAGGAGTTTGAAGTGCTATTTCAGGATTTCGGGGGTTTTGATGGGCTGTACATGAAAATGCTTGCCTGTGATATCCCAACTGCTGTTCAACTGATGCGGATTCCCTTTTCAGAGTTGGATTTCCATCAACAGTTTCTGTTGACAATAAGGCTTGCTCATCGATGCTTGAATGGATTGTGGAAGGCAAGAGATGTATCAACTGGGAGAGAATGGATTCTTGAGAAAATTAGAAATACTAATGAGGACATAATGATGATGATTGTGTGCCCTTTCCTTGAATTTATTATTCCGTACTCGGTATTAATTCGATGAGCTCATGATTTGCCACCTGCTCTTTTAGATACTTAGCTTCAAATCTTCATTGTTCCTTGCATTTACTTTGTCCTGATTGTAGTTGCCATTTGATTACAGTTAAGAATGCGGTTGGGGATGGCATGGCCAGAGTATATAGATCAATCTGTTGGCTCAACATGGTACTTGCAATGGCAATCTGAAGCAGAAATAAACTTTAACTCTAGAAAGACAGATGATTTTCCATGGTTTCTTTGGTTCCTCATTAGAACTGGTATATATGGATTTGTTTTGTTTCATGTGCTGCGGTTCATGAAAAGAAAAATTCCTAGGCTTCTTGGTTTTGGACCTCTGCGTAGAAATGAAAATTTGCGGAAGTTTCGCAGAGTGGTAGTAAATCTTGTCTTTTCTCTTTCAAAAGACTATTTCTATGATTATATTATTACTGTTATTATTCTGATTACTATTATTATTGCTTATGGTAGAGTCTACATGATGTATAAGCCATAAGATAGAGTCCAGTTGCTCCTTGCCAGTGCATTATTACTTGATGATGATTAGTATTTTTGGGAATTTATAGGGTTTTGATGTTCGGAACCTTTCTCTGACTAATTTCTATCTTCAAGTTGGAACTAGTGTCTTTCTCTGGGGAAATTTTGTTTTTGAAGCTTCAAACTGACCTGAGTAATTATGGGAAATTGGAGATTTACCATGATGAATGCCAAACCAACTGCTAAAGACTGCAAATTCATCCCAAACTTTGTTTACTAATAATAATGAATGGATTGGGCAAACTAACATTATTATAACAGAGTTGACTAAGCAATATTTGTCCAGAGATATGGATGGATGGTTGGTTATGCAAGAATGACTGACTGCAGAGAGCTCACACTGCTAGGTTTTCTTATTTTACCAGAGTGCATTTGAGCTAAGCCTTTTTCATATTACTTTTAACATAGTTTATCATGATATTTGTATTAGCTGTTACTTGATGGTGGAATGTAAATGGTGTCTCTGTTACCTTGAAGAATGAATCTGTTCCTTATAAATCTCTCTCTCTTTCTGTCTGTCTCTTTTATATATTTATTTATTTAGCTTTAAAAAGTCTCTTTTGATTAAGGCAAGCAAAGGCTTGTGCATTTTCTTGTGATTTTGATACCTTGTATTGTTTTATACTTTAACAATTCTCTTGAATTTGAAATGATCATTAGTCATAAGACATAAAATTTGAAGTTCAAATGGGAATTCTTATAAAAACTTTTTTTGTTGAAAAGCATGATTTGTGTATCCAGTAGTCATGTTTGAAGCTAGTATAATAGCAACATCTCAATTCTCAGGTTCTTAAATTTTAATGAATTTGGAAAGATTGCTCGCAATTCGTTGGTTGACCTAAATTTTAATGTTTCTCCAATAAATCTGTACCTTATATCTATAGAATTTCATCTCTTTAAAAGTTTGGAGGTGTATTGTCCTGTCTTCGTTTTGTAATTGTGCTTCTGTTTTAAAGGTTTCTTATATGTATTTTGCTCCTGGTTTAAAGGTTTCTTACCTGTATTTTGCCCCCATGTATCAATGATGGTGGAGTTTTGAGATGAGCTGTAAAATTGATATTTAGTTGGTGCTGATGCTATCCCAGTTAGCTATAAGCAGAAGTAACCTTTTAAGAACTTCAGATTTTCACACTTCATCGGACATTTATGCCTTAATTTATTTTCTAATTTTTTCTTGAACTGTAAGATGAAATAATGAATATGATTCACACATAAATGCCCCATTGAGCAGTCCTTTTCCTGCATTAGTGCCTTCCTTTAAAGTGACCAAGGAGGTGCTATGCATTGTGGTCTAGCAGTGGATCTTGGTTATCTTATCTTGACAGTTTAATTGCGTCAGAGTACATTTCTAGTAGTTAGACTTTTTGAGGTGCAACTGACTGATCGCAAATATTGTTTCTATGTTGCAGAAATTCTACTTTGATTATCGGGTGCGGAGAATCAAAAGTAAGAAAAAGGCTGGCATTGATCCCATACGAACTGCGTTTGACAAAATGAAGGTTCATATTATTTAACAGTTCTGTATTTAGTAGTTTGAATCAATTGATGAAATGAATTTTATCATTCATGGCTGGTTGCAGAGGGTGAAGAATCCACCAATTCCGTTGAAGGACTTTTCTAGTATTGAGTCTATGAGGGAGGAAATCAATGAAGTAGTTGCATTTCTGCAGAATCCTAGTGCATTCCAAGAAATGGGTGCCCGTGCACCTCGGGTATGTCATTCTAAGGATGATGTATAGATATGATTGGTTCCTTTACTATGTATATTTTGGAATAATTTGTTCTCCTATGTATAATCAGGGACTTAGCCATGAATTCTGTTCAGTGGGGGCAACTTCAAAAATAAAATAGGAACATAGAAAAATCAAAGAATAAATATAAACATTTAAAAATTACTTATTTTTTATATTTCCCTAACCCTAGGACTCTACTTATTCCTAACCTTAGATTTCTAATATCTAAAAAGTATCATGTTCTGACATTGATAGTACAAATAAAAATTGATAAAACTTCTCTCCAATGATACTGCTAACGCTCTTATAAAAATTAATTTGAAAAAAAAAAAGAATTGTATATACCTGATTATTGATTTTGATTATGATGATCAGTAGGGGTTTTATACTCTAATCGAGAATGAGAAATAAATTATAATTCTATGTAGCTTTAAAAGGAAATTGTAAATATGAAAAAGAAAAGAGAAAAATTGATAGTTTGTTGAATGGTTAAGAAAGAATCTTCTAATTTATAATTTTATAATTGGTAATTAGTAACAGATGATAGTACTTAAGTGAGGCTAATACTGAAGAGGTGCTGCAGGACAGGCGAGTGCTTAATGGAATTTTTTCCGCTGCCCCCCACTCGACACTTAATAGCTCAATCTATGGGTATAATGTCCATCCTCATGTCTTACATTTTTTATGAGGATCTTTAACTCGAACAACAGGATCTGTAAAGATCTTGTCTAACTTACAGTTGATTTATGCAACTTGATTCTGGTGTCAGTTTGAGTTTGAAACTTTAGCTGTACGCTGCATGCACGGTTTTGTAATAAGTTGTTATACTATTATTTGCCAGGTTTAGATATTTATGTTTCATGTAGTACAATCAGTTTTTGAGGTAGTTCTATTTTAAATTTTATTTATTTATTTATTTTTTTTGTAGGGAGTTCTTATTGTAGGTGAGAGAGGAACTGGAAAGACATCACTAGCACTGGCTATAGCTGCGGAAGCTAGAGTGCCTGTTGTCAATGTTAATGCCCAAGAGTTGGAAGCTGGGCTATGGGTTGGCCAAAGTGCATCAAATGTTAGGGAGCTGTTTCAAACAGCCAGGGATTTGGTATGTATATGCTTTATTGTTTATTTCCACTTATTTCCTCATCTCTCTTCCAAACCTAACAAAACTTCAACATTATAAATTAAGCGTGTTTTTGTTTATGAATTTTGTATCTTTATTTTCTAAATGATTTGGGAGTATGTGGTTGGTATTAAATTTTGAAGACAATATGTGGTTGATATTGATTTAAAATGCATTAGAAAATGTGCATTTCCAAAAAAGGTTTTTAGAAACAAAAACAAATCCAGCCTAAGTGTTCATATGATATCTTCAGATCAGAACCCTGGTATCTGGCATCCAACTTAAGTGTCTTTTGAAGTGGAAATAAATTAGGTAGAATTATGTAGATAATTTTACTGCTCTAAGTTCGTTCGACAACATTACTTTGTGTATTGTAGTTATAAAAGTGACAATGATTGCTTTCATTAGCATGCCAATCACACAATTCTGGCCCCATATCAACGGAACTGGCGAACCTTCCAACATCAAGGTGAGAGAAATCCAGTCAAAGGGAGGATTTTGTTAAAAATGAAGGAGGAATTTAGCATTTATAAAGCAATATAAGGGGATTTCCTTTTTCTTCGTTTGAAAGAATTGGGTTGTTGTGTGCTTGTAGTGAAGTTGATGGTGTTTTTTTTCTTTTCAGTGGACTTCTGGTTTACACTTTTCTTCTTTGTCTTCAAAGTGATTTTTAATAAATTATTTTGTGCCTTGTCACAAAAAAAAAAAAAAAAAAAAAAAAAAGNGTCAAAAAAAAAAAAAAAAAAAAAAAAAAAGGAGTAATAAATGTATCTAGAGTCAAACTTTTAAGGTAAGCTAACCAGTCAATGTCTTAATTGAGCATTTAATTATTATTATTATTATTATTATTATTTTTGGGATGAGGCACAAAAGCTTTATTAAAGAAGAACTGTGGAAAAAAGAAACTTAAAATAATTAAAAATAGATGTATTCTCATTGTATATCTGAACAGTGAATTTTCTTTGAACAAATTTTTTTTTTTACTTTCATTGGTAATGAGATTTTAATATGGTCAAACTACTGTCAGATGTCATCCGCATTTTCAGTTTTTAATTCTTTTTTCTTTTTAAAATTTATTCTCCAAAAAAATAAAAATAAAAAAGAGTAATAAATGTATCTAGAGTCTAACTTTTAAGGTAAGCTAACCAGTCAATGTCTTAGTTGAGCATTTAATTATTATTATTATTATTATTTTGGGATGAGGCACAAAAACTTTATTAAAGAAGAACTGTGGAAAAAAGAAACTTAAAATAATTAAAAATAGATGTATTCTCATTGTATATCTGAACAGTGAATTTTCTTTGAACAAACTTTTTTTTCACTTTCATTGGTAATGAGATTTTAATATGGTCAAACTACTGTCAGATGCCATCTGCATTTTCAGTTTTTAAGTCTTTTTTCTTTTTAAATTTTATTCTCCAATTTATCTGGCTAATAACGTATGGTTTTGACTTTGTTTCCTCATTCAAGTTTCTTTTCTTATCTTCATTAATTTGTTTTCGACCTTTATTTTTACAATTAATTTTTTAAATGTACATTTGCTATACATCAACCTAATCTTTCTGAGCTGTGCAATGCAATCTATAGGCCCCTGTAATTATATTTGTGGAGGATTTCGACCTCTTTGCTGGTGTCCGAGGCCAATTTATTCATACCAAGCAGCAGGATCATGAGTCCTTTATTAATCAACTCCTTGTGGAACTTGACGGGTAATGCCCATCTTCTAATTTTTGTTCATTGGCGTACCTGCAACCTTAAAAAAAAAATTTCTT
The DNA here is from genome assembly GCA_026212285.1 of Bursera cuneata. NCBI lineage: Eukaryota > Viridiplantae > Streptophyta > Magnoliopsida > Sapindales > Burseraceae > Bursera > Bursera cuneata. The sequence continues at coordinate 17,918 of JANLJB010030563.1, read as the reverse complement.
AGCGTGTCTTGATGTTGTGTCATAATTAGGTATAAATCCCTTGATGTAAGATTATAATAGGAAAGTTCAAGTATCGTCCCTTTTATGTTTTCTGTTTTTCTAATTTCACATCACCATTTATTATTTTTTTTTTCTCAGAAAAACGGTCATACTCCTTTATTTTAGTTCATGCTATTCTGTCTATATAGATCTCACTTTCCTTCATAACTGAAAATAGTAAACATCATTATGTAAATTTCCACACAGATACTAGCTGACCAAACAAAATAAAGACAAAATTTTGGTTAAATACAGGTAGAGATATGCTTAAATGAGATTACTTTATATATGAGTTACTTTTACAACTCTTTGGTCATAGTGATGATAGCAGAGATGATGGATCCTTGAAGTTGGATCCAAATTATAAACATAGTTCAAAATGGATATTGAATTTACAGATATTTTATTAGATATATAAAGACATTCTTTTAGTTATTTACTTTTAGATTTAACTTTGACAACTGATATACCCTCTCCTGATCTGGAATAGCCACATCTGTGCAATGTCATAAATAATTAAGCATTGACTTGTTTATCCACAATGATAAATGGTCGCTATTATTTCCCCTCTCAGTTCACAGTAAACTTTTTTCAGGTTTGAGAAACAGGATGGGGTTGTTTTGATGGCTACCACTAAAAATATCAAACAAATTGATGAGGCGTTACAGAGGCCTGGCCGAATGGATAGAGTATTTCATCTTCAAAGGCCAACTCAAGCAGAGAGGGAGAAGATATTAGTCAGTGCTGCTAAAGAAACCATGGATGAGGAGCTCATTGATTTAGTAGACTGGAGAAAGGTAATAAGTAATTACTTTCCATGTAAATATGGTTGCAATTAAGATCTGAACTTGTTGTCCCTTTGTTGGTCTTCACATGATTGTTGTCATCACTGTCCCTTTGGTGTTTCGTGAAGTTGTCTGCTTAACGACATACGTTTAAATGCTATGTTATTTATCTGTTATTAATCATGTTGTTTCTTGGACGTATTTAATATGTGTGTCACTACTTCTTGTTGATATCTCTAACTAATTTGCAGAGTACCCTTCCCTTCTGCTAGCTGGATTAGCCAATTGTGATACTCGGAAATCAGTTATATTTAGATCAAATTCTCAATCATTTTTGTACAAAGTCCTCTGTCATAACTGTTATGACTATTGTGTTCAGTTCTATTTTGTACTATCGTTCTCATGGTACATTAACCTTCTTCGCCTTCAGGTTGCCCAGAAGACAGCTCTTTTACGGCCCATAGAACTAAAACTTGTTCCTGTGGCCTTGGAAGGCAGTGCTTTCCGGAGCAAATTTCTTGATACAGATGAACTTATGAGTTATTGCAGTTGGTTTGCGGTAAGAAATGACACACACCATTTTTGGTCATTTGAGTACCAAAGTTCATTATTTGGTTTAATGTAGTGGCATAGACTCGGTGTAGGATCTGGAGTTTGAGATCTTAGTGCTTTTTCATGTTCATTATAATCTCATATATTAACTTTCAGAATTTTTTTTTTAATTCTTTTTTTAGTAAAAAATGTGAAAGAAAGAAAAGAAGAATTTAACGATCATACCTACCAGCTGGGTTCATAGCACATGCATATAGCATGGCCATCTTGTAAATGGCCCTAAGCTAACTCTTTTCAAATGATATGAAATGAATTGACTGAACCTGTCTTTTGAAGCTTGTTTTGCCTAAATATTTATGGTGTCGTTAACTTTCCAGTATTCATAAATTAATACCGGTACTTAGAAGTTTGATTTGACAAAATAATCAAGTTCTGCACATCTTTATATATTTTAAATCTGTTATTTTTTCTGCATAGACGTTCAGCTTTATTGTCCCCAAGTGGGTGCGGAGAACTAAAATTGTGAAGAAGACAAGCCGATTGCTGGTGGATCATCTTGGATTAACATTGACTAAAGAGGATCTGCAGGATGTTGTTGATCTTATGGAACCATATGGTCAGATAAGCAATGGGATTGAGCTTCTAAATCCTCCACTTGATGTAAGAAACTATCTTACCCCTCAGTTATAAATGAATAGCTGCATTTTTCTATGATGCTTCTTTAATCTGTTTCTTATGATTTTCTCTTTTCTTTTTTAATTTGTAATTTTGACATCAGTTCTGTTGCAAGTTTTCTACTATGTATATGTATGTTCTGAAATCTTACTACTAGCGTTTAAAAAAAAAAAAAAAAAATTGAGACACTATCTTGTTATCCAATAATAGCTCATTGCAAATCCTTTGATAACATTTCTGGAATTCTGACCTTGTTATGTTTGTGTATTTTAAATTTGTTATTATATAAGGGTAAGAAATTTGTATTTTTTGGAGTGATAAGTTTAAAGTGGTTGGGTTTGACCAAGTAATTTTGAGGCCTATTCATTAGCCAAAGATTAGAAGGTCTTTTAACCTAGCACCTTGGGTTTGGTAATATGCTTTAATCTTTAAGCTAAAAGGCTATTCTATGAAACTGCAAAGAAGTGCCAGAGTACTAGTTTGATTACAGTTGTTGCTAATTGGGGGTGCACATCCTGCTTAAAGAGGAGGATGTGTGGATTGATAACTTTCCTTTATGCTTTCTATTTCAAGGATATTGTAGCCTCTTCTTCCCTTTCATAGGGTTGGGATTGGAACTTTATTTTCTTGAGAAATTTGGATGATAGGGAATCCAGGAATTCACAGCCCTTTTAGTTTTGGTGGATAAGTTTCCTTGAATGAGATGAGGATAGAAGAATTTGGAAGCTCCACTCATCCGGCTTGTTTTCTTGTAAATGCTTCTTTAATTGGCTAATTGATGATCACTGCATAGTTTTTTGCAACCCGCCCGTATGATTTGGGGTAGCTAAAGTACCTCGTAAAGTACAAATTTAACCTGGGTCATCTCTCTTAGTAAAATCAACACTGGAGATTATATTCAAAAAAGGTTCCCAAACTGGTATTTATCCCCTTTTTCTTGCTTTCTTTTTAAATAAAGTGGTGGAAACTGTGTAAAACCTTTTCTTGCTGTGCAGTTTTGCTTAAAATCTATGGTTTAAACTTCTTCAGACAGCTAACATTAAGTGGTTTTTTCAGCTACTTGTGTTTTTATTTTTTTCTTTTTTCTTTTTTTTTCAGAACACTCTTATTGTTTCGGTAAAGGAGATGAGGCAAAAACCTTAGGAATTGTTTTGCTTTTACTTAATGGGTGATTTGGCAAGAAAGAAATAGAATGATTTTTGAATATTGTTATGAGGAAGATATTAACATTTTGTGGGATATAGTTCATCTTCTAACCTCTTTTTTGGTCTTCAAACTCAAAAACTTTTCAGGATACTTTTTTTTTTCAAATTTTTTTATACACATAAATTGGGAAGGAGTTATAGGCTTACTTTGGCTGTTGGCTATAGTTTTTGTTGTTCATAGATTCTTTTATTGAGCTGTTTGGCCTATACTGTTTTGACATTTTTGTGATCCATTAGTTGGATCTTTTTCTGCACAACTTGTTCACTTTTGTATCTACAATTTTCTTGTTTAATGAAAGTTTATTTAATCCAAAAAAAGGTGCATAATCTGTTTCCAAAAATCTGGAAAGACATCTTTAAATCATTGAAAAACAATTTTTTGATATTTATTATGAAATGTTGAATTGTGCTTATTAAAATCTGATTGGCAGAAAAAATAATCAAATTTAAATGCTGGGTCAAGAATGTAAAAGTTAGTTAACTTCATTTTGTTTTGTATTAAAGGAAGCTGATTTATTGTTTTAATTCCATAATTTAATTCTTTAATTGCATGTAATAGGTGAGAAAACATTTTTTAATTGGATTACGTCACTTTCTATCCGTATGAGTACTCATATTGACATAAAAAGCGGATATTCTTTCTGTTACTATGAATGTCTAAATTAATGGTAATTTTGTCTGCTAGTGGACGAGGGAGACAAAGTTCCCACATGCTGTTTGGGCCGCTGGTCGTGGTCTTATTGCACATCTATTACCAAACTTTGATGTTGTAGATAACCTATGGCTTGAGCCATATTCTTGGCAGGTTAGTTGTTTTCATATCTCGAGGTTATATATCGTATTTTATGCTTATTCTCCAAAGGAATATATAGAGGAGTAGGAACAGTGAAACTCTATTATATTGTTGCATATAGATTAGAGGAAAATTAGCCCTTACATTGAATTGATCTCGAGAATTACAAATCTCATTTCCCTTGCAGAGAGACTGAGAGATGTTAACAGAACAGAGAGATAAAATTTTGTGATGCACAATTTCCTTCTTTTTTTTTTAATTAAATAATATTGGGGTTATAACTTTTAAGAGGGCTGAGCCAAGCCATAGCCCTCTCTAGCTCTATTGTACTACATGAATTTATTTAGGGTCATTTTTTTGGTTCTGTTTCTGGTGACACTTCCATGTGGATGCGGTTACATTGGTGTCGCTTTGAGAAGCTTGTGAAACTCACAAAAATTGTTGCAATTATTCATAGACCTCAAATTACGTTGGGCTATCATACATGAAATAGCACTGATGACTTATTGTTCCTTTTCAGGGTATTGGATGCACAAAAATCTCGAAAGCCAAAATTGAAGGTTCAACGAATGGGAATGCAGAATCAAGATCATACCTTGAAAAGAAGCTTGTATTTTGCTTTGGTTCATATGTAGCAGCCCAACTGTTGCTTCCTTTTGGTGAAGAAAATTTACTTTCTTCTTCAGAACTAAAGCAGGCTCAGGAGGTTGGTATCATCCTCCTCCATAGTGAAGGAAAATTTAGGGCTTGTTCAGCGTTATTTTACAAGATTCTTCTTGACAAATGAATTTAGAAAATGAAAATTAGGGTCTGTTTAAGTTATTAAAATTTACATTATATTAAACATGTTTTTCAGATATTAAAATTTTTGAGAAAACAACTCAATTTTTTTTTTTTATTGTATCCTTGCTTTTGAAAATTGTTTTCAAATCACAAATTAAACACCTCCTAATGAATTAAAATTTGTATTTTCAATATTCAAGAATGTATTAATATAAGTATTATAGTAAGGTATTAATACTCTAATGAATACTGAAATATCAAACTAAAAGTGCCTGTAAAGGTTTATAAAAAATGGGGGATTTGCAAAATAACCAAAATTAATGGGGGTGTATTGCAAAATAACCAAGATTTTAAAATTTTTGATTGCATAACCAAGAGCTAAAGGGCCAAACACGAAAGAGCCAAAGGTCTACAAAAGTCCTATGGTCGTTGGCCATTTGGCTGGTAAAAGCCAAAAGTCTGCAAAGGTCCTATAGTCCTTTGGCTCGTACAGGCCAAACACCAAGGGCCTAAAAGGTTAAAGGTTTTGGTTAGACAATCAAATAAAATTTTGAACATGTTATTTTTCAACTCAACCCCTTAAATTTGGTTATTTTTCATAATTTTTCTAAAAATATGAAACAACTTAAAAGTGGTTCTTATTTTTGGGAAATGAACTCAGGAAACAGTGAAAACAACTCAAAACTATTTTTTTTTTTAATTTCCTTTATGAAAGTCAGGAAATATAATCTTTTTGTTTCCTAAGATCCTTTTCCAAAATGGTTACCAAACACATTTTCTTGTTTTCTAAATTAAAACACAACCATTTTTCAGAAAAGGAAATGGACACACCCTTAGAATGTGTAGATTTAAGCTTGCTTTGCAAAATTACTTGTTAACAAGTTCCTACAGATAGCTACAAGGATGGTGCTTCGATATGGGTGGGGGCCTGATGACAGTCCAGCAGTTTACTATAGTAGTAATGCGGTATTCTCCTTTCTTTATTGAAAAATTAAATCCATTTGACAAACTAATGGATTTATTCTGCCTATTTAATTGTAGTATCTAGTTCGTTGGTAGGTTACCAGCTAGAGCATGCATATTGTTATATCTTAGATATCCGCGTACATGTAAATTATACGTATGTATATCATAGGAAATTAGTTGTCTTATTAAAAATTTGTATGGTATGCTGATATTATCATTTTTTTTGGATTTCATGAGTATGATGATTTAGCGTGACAGATTTTATAAATGTTTCTTCTCTGACATAGGTTGCAGCTATGAGCATGGGGCAGAACCATGAGTATGAGATGGCCACTAAAGTTGAAAAGGTATGTCTATGAGTAATACAATGTTAATTACTGCCTTTTGGTATGTCTATGAGTAATACAATGTTAATTACTGCCTTTTGTTTGTGACTTTAAGGAAACTCTGTTCCAGTGGTGTTATCATTATACGTTACTATAAAATTGGTGTATGATGTGTTTATGAATTTTCTATAATTGGTTCTTTTACTTTTGTAGATGTATGATTTAGCTTATTTTAAAGCAAAGGAAATGCTTCGCAAAAATCGTGAAGTTCTTGAAAAGATTGTGGAGGATTTGCTTGAATTTGAAATCTTGACTGGAAAGGTAAAAGTTGTTACCTTAGAACTTAAACTAATGAACTGTCCTAAAATGCTTCTGAATTTGACTCTTGCCTCTATTAATTCTCTAATTTATCCAATTTCAATATTTTAGTCTCAATTTGCAATTGTAAATGGTTTCAAGAAGAATTTGAAAATGAGAATGTCAAATGTTCTGATCAAGCTACTATTTTTTTGTCATTATTATTATTAGATAGTGACTTGGATGATAATATCACTAATTGAGCCAAGTTGTGTTTACCACATCCGTCACATTTCGGGATACTAAGTGGTTTCTTTTCTTTATTTTATTTTATTTTATTTTGTTTAGGTAAGGCACACAAATTTCATTAAGGAAGAGTTACAAAAACAGAGAACACAAAAGTGAACCAGAAGTCCACAAAGGAAAAAAAAAAAGAAAAAAAGAAAAAGAAAAACACTACAAACACACTATTGCCCAATCCTTTGAATAAAGAAGAGAATACCTTCAAATTGCATAATAGTAGAACCCCACAACGAAGCAAGAGTAAAACTTTATCCCAAAACATTTCCAATCGTCCACCATAGCCTCCGCAAAAGTTCATTTATTTCTCTCCGTCTATAAAATGTAAAACACAGCCAGAGGACATCTCCATAGAACAACAACTTTCTCTCCATCAAACACGTGATTTCAGTGAACAACGAAGCACAATTCTTTTGAACAACCCAGCCAATATTAGCCTTTCCAAAAAATTTATGCCATAATTTTAATGCAATAGGATGTTGCAAGAACAAATGGTCCAAACTTTTAGACTCCTATTTGCATAAAACATGCCAGTTGGACAAAGATACATCCCAGCCATCTGGATTGAATAAGATGAAATCTATTAATCTTCCCTTGAGAAACTAACCAAGAGAAGAACTGAACCTGAGAAGCGACTCTAGCCCCCAAATAAAATCAATGGGAAGAAAATTAATCCAAGAACAAAGATACATCCCAGCCATCTGGATTGAATAAGATCAAATCTGTTAATCTTTCATTGAGATGCTAACCAAGAGAAGAACTGAACCTTAGAAGGGACTTCAGCCTTCCAAATAAAATCAATGGGAAGAAAATTAATTAAAGAACCGTCATCAATCAGCCGGTAAGGAAAGATTTGTGAGAAAAGCTTCAGGTTGGTTCTAGCCTCCACGCCCTATAGTCATCCCTCGAATTATCCAAGAAAGCATTTGCTACCAAAGAAAGAAGCAAAGATAACTTATTGACTTCTCTATCCTCCAAATTTTTTAAGAAATCAAAATTCCAACGAGAGAATTATTAGAAGACACCTACCTACTTTCGATAGACACCTTGTGAGCTCTAGAAAGGTTATAGATTCTAGGAAATAATGAGAAAAAAAAAAAAAGAAATATCCCCCTGCCAGCAAATCCTCCCGAAACCGAAATCTATCACCTTTACCAACACCTTTTTTTAGAAGGCTAGAGTAACAGGGTAAATTTGAGAAATAGCCTTCCAAGGACTTTAAAATAGTAGAATCCCACCCAGATTTTCATTTTACCCAGAAGTACTCCTTATAATCTTATGACAAAGAGAACTCTCTAAGGGAATCCTCCATAATCTTTTTCCAAACAAAGCCACTTTCTTCATTAAATTGCCAATTTCTAGACCCCCTTTAACTTTGGGATGAGAAATTAGATTCCAGTTAGCAAGATGCATCTTCTTTTTTTCTTTCATACCTTCCCAGAAAAAATCTCATTAATTTTTCAATTATGGCAGCCACTCTACCTGGAATTTTGAATAAGGATAAAAAGATAAATTGCGATATCAGACAAGACTAAAGAAATCAAAGAAATTCTCCCCCCTTTGACAAAAAAGCTCTTTTCCACCCTTCAAGAAGCCTGCCATTGGGTGCTAAAAGCTAAGAAGTTTTGGATTATCCCCAAAGGTAAAAGCATACTTAATAGGCCAAGACCCCAAAGAACAACCAATCCTATCTGCTAAAGCTGTCACTTTATTAACTTGAGAATTAATGCCCGCCAACACACTTTTGGCTGCATTAACTTTTAGCCCAGATAGAGCACAAAACAGTTCCACAATAGAGAAAAGATTAATCATAGTATACTCCTCTCTAGAAGAAAAAAAAAA
>JANLJB010030562.1:0-27075 GCA_026212285.1 Bursera cuneata | reverse complement strand
ACTTAAATTAATAGCACTTAAAGTGTAAAAATGATATTTAAACTCATAATAAATATACACTTTTAAGTGCTTATCATAATACAAGAATCGTGGATCAAAATATACATTAATTATGAAGATAAGAAAGACAAGTATATTCATAGATCCCTATTCCAAGTAAAGAATAAAGAAGAATTTTAGGGAATAATAAGAAATAACCAAATTTAAGGATGCGAGTTGAAAAATGATTAATTTTTCAATTTATATGATCGCTCTATCAAATTATACCTAAAACGACTCAAATATTCTTCTTTTATAAACCAAACTTCCCTTCTTTCTCTAACACTTCTCAATCGACAGACAGTCATTGGATTCACTAGACAACCATCGAAAAGTTACCGAACTTGTCGGACTCATCAAGAAATTGCTAGAAAGTCGTCATGGTTGCCAGACAGTTGTCAAAAAGTTACCAAAATCGTCAGATAATTGTCGAACTCGCTGAACAATCGAAGACAGCCACGGTTGGATTAAAGGGTATTTTCAACATAACAACTAGGAACGGTTGAGCAAATTATATAAATTAGAAGGTTGGTTATTTTTCAACCGGCACCCTTAATTTCAGTTATTTCTTATAATTCGCCAAGAACTTTTTATAAATACAACATAGAAAAGCAAATTATTTGGTATGATGGGAGGTATCTCTATCAATAATTATCTAGACAAAGACGATATTATGGATATCGAGCAAATTCCGAATAGAGAATATTTTGATTGAAAAATTTTCCTTAGAATTAAAGTTGATATTAAATTGTGGATTGATATCAATATTGGTCACAAAAGTAATCAAAATACTAAGATTGGGGTGAATAATTATAAAACAAAAAAAAATTGAAAAAATTTACTAGAAAAGTTTTGGTCTTTATTATTTTACAATTTTCAAGATGAAAAATTAACTAATCCATTCAAAAAAGAACCTTCTTTCATTGGATGGGAATGAATGATGCAGTAGTTCATAGTCATATATTAAATTCATGGGTTAAAGTCTATGGTTACGAGTCAAATATCATGCACCGTAATTATGAGTAGAATCAGATTGTTGATTAGTTGGGCCCTTGATTGCTAACCGTACAATAGCCAATTGAATATTGTTTATATCTCTTTCAAATCGGGATATTTCTTTAGGCTCGCAAAAGAATTTTTTGAAATTAGTCAACATCATACTGAATCAAAACTAACAATGAAACCCCTAAAATTTAAATAGTGACATCTAAAACTTAACAGAATGAGAGCAAATTTATCATTTTAAATTTATTTTAATTATTATTATTAATCTATTTTCTTCTTCATACTAATTAGTTCTATCTCTTGCCAACACCCTATTTACCTCCACCCATCATATTCTTAAGTCCACCACCACCAATTGCTTTCTCTATCTTTATCTCTCTCTTTCTTTACACCCAACTATGATCAATACGACACTTCCTACATCACCGATTAGAGATATACCTTAAAAGTAAGAAATATTTTTGTAAATGTAAATAGTTATGATAATAAAGAAAAGTTATTTTGTAAAATCAATTTTTTCATATCTTTTTTACATCAGTGATCAAAGATTCGGAGCTAGAACAACTATAAAGTCTTTGATTATATGAAGTGGTCATATATAGGAAACCCAGAACTTTTTCATAACTCGAATTAAGTTCACAAATTATAAATAGAGTCGGGCTCTCTGTTTAGATAATGTTGTGATATATTTTACCTCAATAGGGATGATGAGTCTCAAATTATTAAATGAAGACTTGAAGACAATAACACATATCTATTATGAATACATTGAACAAGGGTGATGTGAAGTTTATGGTTTAATATAAATATCGTGAGTGAAACATAAATTACACATCAGAGCAACTTAGGCATACCTACCTTAATCTTGAGTGGGTAGTATACCTTTGACTTATAGACTGCAATCTTTTATTAGAATAAAAATTAAGACTTTTAATATAATGGTCAATACCTTGGCTAGTTGGGATTGCAAGATCTGTAAGACAGATGACATTTTTCATAGATATGGAATTCATAACTTTGTACGGTTTAATGAAAACTGTCTTGAGGGTTTTACAAGGTCTTGAATGATGAATCTTGGCCTAAAGTTTAATGAAGAAAATTCATTAACTAATTCATTCATTAAATGTAAAATTAGTCTCAAGGAAAAATATGTAATTAGAAGGGTAAAACAAAAAATTTAACCCAACTTCAATTATTAGTGTCCTATGAGGGTATTTATATAATTTTATTGTTCAATATATAAACTTAAAGAAATAATTTAATCAGATTAAATAATTAAGTTTTATGGTAATAAGAGTATTTAACTTAAGAGTGTATGTTTTAGTCTACAGTAGAATAGACCAAAGTTAATAAGCCCATAATACTTATAAGATAAAAAGGTATTAGACCAAATCTATTGGAGCTTGTAACTAAATATGTTCATAAGGTTTCATGGGTAGCTTTCTGATAAATATAAGCTTCTATGTGGACTAAGAAAATATTTTCTAATTTATTTGGACTTATTTAACATAATCCTTGTGTTAAATTAGAAATAGTGATTTGACCAATAATATAAGTTGAATATTAGTATGAGCTTAAAATGTGAGTAGACTCATGCCTTGGGTGGCCCAAGGGAGGATTAGGATAATTGGAAATCCTAATTGATTAGAATAACTAACAAACCTAGTAGGATTAAAATAACTAGAAATTCTAATTGGATTAGGAAGTTAAGTATAATACTAATTAGTTTTTGTATTATACTCTCTTAAACATACACAACAAGGAACAAAAGTCATAATAGAAAGGCAATACATAACATTAAGATATATAAACCTTACCTTAGAAAAAAATTCTTGTTGTTGCCCTTATGTGTATGTCACCTCTTTTTTCTTTTAAATATAAAAGAGTGAATCCTAATCCTTTTCATTATCTATGGATCTAGTAATATGGTCAGTCTACTAGATTATTCATTGATAATACATAAATACTAAGAATTCGATAAACACATAGATCCCAAAATATGGTATCTATCTTAGGTCTCTTATGTTGATAAATCCTTTTATATGTTAATGAATGCAAGACTCGGCCATATAAATCCATTCATCTAACAATCTTATAAATAAAGACCAACTATGGTGATCATGCATAGCAAATTCAAGCAATAAATGACATTCATCTAGAGATTCATCAATAGAAAATTCATAATTCACACAAAATATCAAATTGACAAAGAAAACATCAATAATAAGGGAGAAGAAACCCTTAAGTAGCTTTCTCTGCCTTCAAATTCATGCAGTCTTCTCTCAAGTGTCAAAAAATTCGTGCAGCCTAGTCCCCTTTATATAATGATATGATATATGTAATCCTAGTTCAATTAGGAGTAGAAAACCCTTCCTAGATTTCTTCTTAATCAGTAAGATCCTTTCCTATTTAAGTTATATTGTCCTAATTTGCCTAAAAAACATCTAGGAAAGTCCTATAATGAATCAATCTCAAGGAAAAATTAAACTGCATATCCTGTGAAATTGGGCAGGTGCTGCGGATGCAACTTTCTACTTTTCTGGTGCTGTAGTGCTGAACTTGGACACCACAGTATCAGAATTTGGAAAAGTTATAAAAATAAAAGTTGTTGAGCTGTCTCATAGCTTTCTATAGCCACCAGAATCATCTCATTCTCATACTTAGAACAAAAGTTATGCTCAAATTACTAACAAATATTTCTAGAGCAAAATTCCTATGATTTTCGCACTAATTCCATGCTTTCTTGATTTTTCCTCTAAATTTCTTAATCCTACAAAATACAATAAAAACTCACATAAAACAAGGAAAACATAGCAAAATCAAGGTGAGAGATATATGAAATAATGTATAAATTTTATGTCGATTAGCGCTCTATTGGCCTTTTGCATTTGTTTATCTCCTTTTATTCTATTATTCCTCTCTTCCTTCCTAGGTTCCCCTATTTTTGTTTGCTTGTTGTCCACCTTTTGCATTTGCTTGATAAATTACAAGAACCCTATAAATGTTTAAAAAATGGTCAATAAACCTTTTATCATTTCTTACTCAATCCATGCCTAGCCTTAGCATCTAATCATCCAAGCACAACCACTATTGCTAAGAAATCGATGAAGAATGTTTTTTGGGATTTGATATTTTCTCCTCTTGAATTTTTTTGGCTCTATGTTTATTTCATGAAAAAATATAAGAAAACTTCAATAATGTTAACCAAAACCTTCCCATATGAAGCTCTCAAACTTTAGGCTCTCTTACTATTTATATTATGTTCATTTTGTTTTTATTTAAAATATAATATTACTTGTTTTTCAATAATTCAATTTATGTCCTTTTAATTAAATGTATCTTGTTTAAATTAATAAGATATTTTAGGTTTGTCAAATTTTTTAAAAAACCTTTCAGTCTACATGCAATTTTTTTTTTTCTAATTCCTTTGACCTATTTGATTAGATTCTAGCCACATCTTGTAACACAAAGGGTTTTGTTGATTATGCTAACTTATAGAAAGTGAGCAAGTCTATTTATGTTTCACGACTATCATAATTTAATGGTTATTGCAAGTAATATTCGATTGGCCAGTCATCTTGCGTCCCAATTAGCCAAGCGTAACACAACTAGATCCTATTCCTGGAGCACATTAAGAAGACTAATTTCATGATCAACTTCCCCACTAAAAAATACGTAGACAATTTCATGTTAAAAAAAAATGCTAGTGACTTTTAGTGGAAGCTTCCATTGATGTTATTGCTAACGAATTCTCATAATAATTTTTTATTTTTTGAATTATATCTCAACTAGTTAATTTCAGATAATCTAATCAATTTTTAAAATTATTTTCACCCACTTTGAGTCACTATCCAGCTTTGCATGTTACATCTTCAATTCTTTTCCTTTGGTCACATCAGTAAAAGTTCAAAAACATATCAAATCAACAGTGAAATATTCATTCACCCCTTAGCACGCAAAGCAAATTTCCCGGCACGTGCATGGTCCGTGTCTAAGACTCAAATTCCAAGTTTTCCACCGCCTGAAACACGTTATAGTCAGCATGCATGGGTCCAACCAAAGGAGGCAAAAGTCTGAAAGGCTTTCGCTTTTCCAATCTTCTCTGGGGCGCCGGCCAATGAGAACACGCGTTACTGCCATTAGCAAAAGAACCCAATTAGAATTGTATTTTCACCTCACAAACTCGGCTCCTTCGTCGTTTGTTTTTATGTGTTAATATTAGACGGTTCAGATTCATTTTAATTTAAAATCAACGGCCTCGATCATTTCTAAATCAAAGTCTTGTTCCAATTTTTTTCCTAGCTGACGTGGCCATAAGTCAGTGGACCAAACGGACTTCATAAGAAGAAATCCTTTTCCGTAGAGAAGAGAAACAATCTGTTACCGTCAATATTTTCCGAAGATCAGACGGTTTCCAAGTCTCCAGGGTTAGAACATTCTCGAAACCCTAAACCTAGGCTATATAAAGACACTCTTCCCTTCTATCTCCGCCACTTGAAACCCTAGATATCTGTAGGTTGTCTTTGTTTTAGATTGTTTTGTATTTAAATTCTTCTTCGTCGACATAACTAAGAGGAGCCGTAGGCATGGCTGGTAAAGGAGAAGGTCCAGCGATCGGTATTGACTTGGGCACGACTTACTCGTGTGTCGGTGTTTGGCAACACGATCGTGTTGAGATCATAGCTAATGACCAAGGTAACAGGACGACGCCGTCTTACGTTGGCTTCACCGATACCGAGCGTTTGATCGGTGATGCAGCTAAGAATCAGGTCGCCATGAACCCTATCAATACCGTCTTCGGTAAGAACTTAAGCTCTTTTTCTTTTGCTTTTTAATGCATTGTTCTGTTTAGCTTTGCTTAGATCTGATATTGTTTAGTTTAGATCTGGAATATTGGTTGTAGATCCCGAGTCGTTCTGTTTGATTATGATTTAGACTTATGGAGTGTTACTGTGTTTCAATGCCGTTTTGTTTTGTTTTATTTTATAATATTGTGTATGTATCTATTTTATCACATCGGTTAGAGGTAGCGTCTGCTCTAGGTTTTTCGCCGTAGATCTAGTTTGTTCTGTTGTAGAACTATAAGATATAGTTTACTTGCTTGATTATTTCTAGTAATAGTAATAGGATACGATGAAAAGAACTGTTTTCAAAGTACTCTATGTGTTCAAGTACTTGCAATTCTGTGGGTCATGATACTACAAGAAAACTGTAGGATTTGTATGTAGTAGAATCATAAAGTATAACAAGCCCAATTAACTTGTGAATTGTGAATAATTATTGATGATGGAATGAAATTGTTTCTGCACCTGTTACTTAAGGTGCAAGTGGCTATTTTATATTGCATTAGATGGCTATTTTAAATTGTCGATCTGTTTTCTGCTTGTGTGTGCTTACAAAGAATTCAATTTAACCGTGTGATTTGTTAAATCTGAAATTAATATGGGAGTATGCTTTGATTCGCTTTATTACCTAGCTGTAATTGTATAGTTGTTTAGGTTTGATATGGTTTGTTTTGTAAGTTTTTGTTTGCTTGAACTAACTTATCATTCATTCCACAGATGCTAAGAGATTGATTGGTCGTAGATTCACTGATGCATCTGTTCAGAGCGATATTAAATTGTGGCCTTTCAAGGTTATTCCTGGTCCTGGTGATAAGCCTATGATTGTGGTCATGTACAAGGGTGAAGAGAAACAATTTGCTGCTGAAGAAATCTCTTCCATGGTCCTCATCAAGATGCGTGAGATTGCTGAGGCCTACCTTGGCTCTACAGTCAAGAATGCAGTGGTGACTGTCCCTGCTTACTTCAATGACTCGCAACGTCAGGCCACCAAGGATGCTGGTGTCATTGCTGGTCTTAATGTCATGCGTATCATCAATGAGCCCACTGCAGCAGCCATTGCCTATGGTCTTGATAAGAAGGCCACAAGTGTCGGCGAGAAGAATGTTTTGATCTTTGATCTTGGTGGTGGTACTTTTGATGTTTCTCTTCTCACTATTGAAGAGGGTATCTTTGAGGTGAAGGCCACCGCTGGTGATACTCATCTTGGTGGTGAGGATTTTGATAATAGAATGGTGAACCACTTTGTTCAAGAGTTCAAGAGAAAGCACAAGAAAGACATTAGTGGCAACCCAAGAGCTCTTAGGAGGTTGAGGACTTCCTGTGAGAGAGCCAAAAGGACTCTTTCATCCACTGCCCAGACAACCATTGAGATTGACTCTCTGTATGAGGGTATTGATTTCTACTCCACCATTACCCGTGCTAGATTTGAAGAACTCAACATGGATTTGTTCAGGAAATGTATGGAGCCAGTTGAGAAGTGTTTGAGGGATGCCAAGATGGACAAGAGCACTGTCCATGATGCTGTGCTTGTTGGTGGATCAACTAGAATTCCCAAGGTGCAGCAGCTTTTGCAGGACTTCTTTAACGGAAAGGAGCTCTGCAAGAGCATCAACCCTGATGAGGCTGTTGCCTATGGTGCTGCAGTACAAGCTGCTATCTTGAGCGGTGAGGGTAATGAGAAAGTGCAAGATCTCCTGCTCTTGGATGTCACTCCTCTTTCCCTTGGTTTGGAAACCGCCGGTGGTGTCATGACAGTGTTGATTCCCAGGAACACTACCATTCCCACCAAGAAGGAGCAGGTCTTCTCAACTTATTCTGATAACCAACCTGGTGTGTTGATCCAAGTCTATGAAGGTGAGAGAACAAGGACCAGGGATAACAACTTGCTGGGTAAATTTGAGCTCTCTGGTATCCCACCTGCTCCTAGGGGTGTACCTCAGATCACTGTGTGCTTTGACATTGATGCCAATGGTATCTTGAATGTGTCTGCTGAGGACAAGACCACTGGTCAAAAGAACAAGATTACCATTACCAATGACAAGGGAAGACTCTCAAAGGAGGAGATTGAGAAGATGGTACAGGAGGCAGAGAAGTACAAGTCTGAGGATGAAGAGCACAAGAAGAAGGTGGAGGCAAAGAATGCCTTGGAGAACTATGCTTACAACATGAGAAACACAGTGAAAGATGAAAAGATTGGTGCTAAGCTTCAACCAGCAGATAAGAAAAAGATTGAAGATGCAATTGAACAGGCCATCCAATGGTTGGATAGCAACCAGCTTGCAGAGGCTGATGAATTTGAGGACAAGATGAAGGAATTGGAGAGCATCTGCAACCCCATCATTGCTAAGATGTATCAGGGTGCTGGAGCTGACATGGGTGAAGGCATGGAAGAAGATGCTCCTGCTGGTGGTAGCGGTGCTGGCCCTAAGATCGAGGAGGTGGACTAAGTTTTTTTAATTGATTTTTGTTTGTTGGGGTTAATTAGTTGTATTTAGGTGTTTGGACGTTTTTTTTCATGCTTTTAATGGGGTTTTGATCATCTTTTCTAATTTGTTCAAACTCCAGTTATCTGCGTTATCCGGTTTTTCAAGTTCCTAATTCAAGGCAATGTTATTGTTGTTCCTAAATTTCGAAATATTAAAATTGTCCGTAATGACTTGTTTTGTCTCTGGTTTCTCTTTCTTCATTTAGTGCCCACATTCTTTGTCTAAAACATCAGTTATACTAGCAATTTGGAATATCTTAGTCCCTAAGCCATCAACTCAGCGGTTGCTAACTGCTAAACAACAATCAATAGGCTTAAAAGAAAAGGCTCAACAGAAAAACTGACATTCGGAAGTTGGCCCACATAGCGAGCAGGGTATAAACACATAGGCACCCTTATAGTTTGGTCTTCTGATTGTAACATGGAGACCTCTATTTTTCATGGTAGGTAGACAATGTAAGGATAATATTGTACTTCTAATTTTTTTATCACTTTCTTCTTTAATATTAACTTTTTTTTTTTTAACAAATTTTCTTCTATCTCTTTCCTTCTTGATCATCCAAATCCAAAATCTTAAACTATTATCCGAATCTATTTTTATACAAACAAGAAATTCATTTGAAAAAAAAAAAAACAGAAACTTTCTCTTCGCCATAATCTTCACCATCTGCAATCCATTTTATACAAACAAGAAATTAAAAAAAAAAAAATCAAAAACCTCTTCTTCGCCAACATCTTCACCATCTTCAATCCATTTTATACAAACAAGAAATTAAAATCAATAAATAACAAAGGGTTTGAACCAAGATTTCTGGGCGAATAGGGTGGATATTAGTACATCTAACACATAGTTAGATAATTTAAATATAAAAATGTGTTTTCAAAAAAGGGAATAATGAATGAATTGATTAGAAATTATGAGATTTTGTTATTTCTTTCCCTTCTAAGAAGGATACTAATCATATAGAAAATGGAATTTTCACAATGACTGCAAATACCATCGTTTGAGAATACAAATTTTTGTTTAGAATCATTAGCAGAAATACTCAAATGAATTGGTTGATAAATTCGTTCTTCACCGTCTCCAATCCATTTTAGACAAACCAGAAATTAAAAAATAAAAGTAAAAGTAAAAATAAATCAGAAACTTCTTCTTAACCAACATCTTTAACATCTCTCTTTGCTACCCAACAAGTCGAAACCTGTACCTTTCTTCTTGGGTTCTTTTGTTTTTTTCTGGGTTATGTTGGTCTGCGATGACATTTGTTGTTGGCGGTATCCGACAAAATTCAGAAAGTACCACCCGAAGAGCCTAGATTTGAATCGGAAAATAAATTTAAAAGCCAACAGGACCTAGCACAATTTCACGCCAATCTAGCAAAAATTTAGGCCCCAATAGCCACCAGCAACAGTACCCACAACCATAAAATTGTCGCACCCTCATTCCACAACCACACGCCAATACTTTGCAAACCAAAATTGCAACTGCTCTTCCAGTGAACACCACCGCCGCTACACGCCGCTAATCCACATCGAAATACAAACTTAGCCCCCTTGTACAAATTAGATTCAAACAAAGGTGAACAAACCCAAGGCCAATTCAATCCATGCCCTTTTTCAGCCTACCGAAACACCTCTATTACTTTCACAAAACCCTAAAAGCCCACATACAGCTATAAGATTGTCACTCACCACACATCACAACCACTACAACCAGATAACACGCGGCAAACGTCGGCTCCACTTCATCAAGGCGGAGCGGTGGTAGAGCTTAAGCAAGATCAAAGAGATATTAGAGTTACGACGACGAACAACATCTTGCAGGGGTTCCAACCAGCGGCATTCTGGAGATACAAGTCAGCACCAGCAGAGCCAAGGATTGAGCGGCAAAAGCTTATTGAGTCGCACAACGAGGTGGAAGGAAGTTTCTCGGAAAGGAACGCCGCGACAGTCGAGAACGGAGGAGATTTGGTCAGCAAGCCTTTCTTGGCTGAGGGAGTTGGACTCGGTTTGGATTTTGGAAGGATTAGAGAGTTTAGGGAGAGTGGAGATGATCCTAGTCAGAGTGACGTTGAAATGGAACTGGTGGAGAATGGGTTAGTTGAAGGCGATTTGAAGGAAAAGGAATCAAGTAATTTGTAATTTGTGTGAGGAAGGGTCTAGCGTCGTAGAACCAGTTGTGGTGAGCGGTAAAGGGCAAGACAGCAGTAGAACCAGTAGTCGGCAAGCTTTAGCATTGAATATATTATTATGTTATTTTTAAATAAGACAAACAAGGATTAAATTGGCTTTCCATCAAATTGTATACAGATTTTCTCAACAGAAGTCGTCGAAGAGGGTGTCGGATGTTACCATCAGAACAAAGTGGGGGTCAGATGTTACTATCAGAGCAAAGGGGTGGCTCTGTTATTTATCCCTAGTAACCAAGACTAGTGCCTTCCACATCCAGCCGGACCCCACGAGTGCGAGACATTAACGATCCGTTTGTACTCTGCCATAAAAAGATAGGGTTGCAATATGCATAAAGGCCCCGGTCCCCACTCACACCAAGAGGACGAGAGAGTAAATTAAAGAGTATGAAACAGACAGTGATGGATGATGAGTTAAGGGGCTGGAGGACGAAAATCCCTGTTATGCCAGCTTCGGTTGAAAGCATATCAAGGCCCACCTTATACTCGATACCATGCCTCTTATCACAATGCCGGCACGCCATCTTAAAATATAAAAGATAGTTCAGGATACTTATTTTATATGATAAATCATCGCTAGTCAATATAATGACTAAAGTGCCCTCCATTCTATAATTGAATGAATAAAAATAGGGATAATCTCAAACACTACTCTTGAGGTTTGGCTTAATCTTAAAGGGAAAGTAAGTTTGACACTTTCATCAATTAAACCCATATTGTTTACCAAAAATCATCAAAAATCATTTTATGTTAACTTAAGTATTAACAGTAGAGAGAAAAAAACTATTATTCCCCCTAAAGCATTTTTTCAGTATTCACGTTTTCCTGTTAATTGTTCAGTCATCTTCTACCTGGCAGTAGCAGGCTGCTATATTAGATTCCTCTGCTTTTTTTTTAATCAATAATTTAATTCTTTTGATTTCTTTTGTTGATGAGTCTTTTATGTGGTACAAAAAAGGAGCTACAGAAAAAATACATGACAATTTCTGTATTTTTTCTCCTATGTTTTTTTTAGATTTTTCTGGCTGTGCTGTGAAGGTGGCTGCTATCTTGTTTGTGGAAAAGACACTATCGGAGTTGAGCAACATGATGCAATAAATGGAAAATGGAAATTGAATGTCATTGCTTTTGTTGTTTCTAGTGCCGGGTCGACAGTTTTTGTATTATTTTTCCTCTGTTTTGTCTACTATTTTGATGTTTTTTCTCTATATTTTTGCATTTTCTTTTCTGCGACAGCGGCCAATCTTCAAAACCCTATTCAATGGCTACTCCGTCAAATTCTCCCCTTCTATGAGTAAACACTTTTCATTTTAAAAATAAACATTCAAATGACTGAAAAGCAAATTAAAAAAGAGCTTATTTTGTCTTGTTTTCTCAATCTGAAGAATGTTTCAACAAGACCAATAGAAGATAAATTTTACAAGGCAAGAAAGTTGAGTTTGAATTTAGGAGTAACTTACCAAGCTGAAAAGTGAATGGATGCCAACCCAAAACTTCAAATTTTTCAAGCCAAAACCTTCCTGGAGATGATGGTGCAATGAAGTTAAGTGGAGTGGCTTTTTAATCGAAGAAGGAAGAAGATTTGTGTGTATATGGTGCTAAATTACTATTTTACCATTTCCTAACTTTTATTTTAGCAATTTGCCAACCTTTTAACAGTTGTTTTTATCTATTTACTAAAATACCCTTCCCTGTTACTACGAAAGTTAATGAAAAATGGATATTAATGATTTTAGATAAATCTCAGGGGTTTAGTTGATAAAAGTGTCAAATGTGTTTTATACTTGAAATTAAGTCAAATCTTAGGGATAGTGTTTGATATTTGTCCTAATAAAAATTATTTAAAAATAAAATAAATTTTAAATAAACTATTTTTTAATTAATTGTATGTGATAAAAATGAAATTTAATAAATAATTAAAATAAAATTTTAAATTTTAAAAATTGTTAACATGAAATTACAAACTGAATTTAAAAAAAAAAACTCAAAATAAAGAGAAAACAAACATTAGTTAGATCTCACGATTCTTTTTTTTTTTTTTAATTTTCAGTTTTATTTTAATTAGTTTAATTAATTTTTTATCACATACGATCAATTAAAAAAATAATTTATCTGAAATTCATTAGAACTTTATTTTTATTTTTTAAATGGTCATTATTCAATTAGTTATACAATGGAAGGTAGTTTAATCATTATGTCTGAGATAGATAGAATATTCATTAATTACTATTAACATGAGGGATGAACTTGTCAATTTTAATTTTGATTTGTCCTAAAGTGAGGGAGTTTATGGATTTTTCCCGACTTCCAACCCATATCGATCTGTTGCTCCTAATTGACTCCACGTGCCACCCAGTGTGGGAGAATATTATCATAAAAGTGATTTAGAATAGATACACTTGTAAACATTCGACCAGACGACGGGCCTGACTTGACCTTTATCAACATTCAACAGAGTTCTCTACTTTCTCTGGCCCCCGCACTAAAACCACCTGCACTCGCACCTTTGACTTAGCCTCCAAGATAATATGATTCAGACCAAGTATGCATGTTCCCATTTTCTGAGGCGTCAAATTGCAATTGGCTTCGAATGATGTGGACAAGTTATACGTATCATAATGTCGTCTTCCTCAACAGCTCAATTCTCACATAGTCTGAATGGGAAAGAGTTAACCAATAAAACAACTTCTACTTGCTGTTTAACACCTAAACTTCTTTCTGGAAACCCACAGTAAATTCCAAGTTAATTTTGTCCTGCCGTCAATGAAGATGATATGAATTCCACACCATAAAGAAAGCTAGCAATCGCAAGTTCAAACCTATCCAGGCTGGATAAGATAGCATGTGCCTACCGTCCATTAATGTTTTAAGTTTGGCGGCTTAAACACTCAATACGGGGGATAACAAGCAAATAGTCTCATTGGCAGCACACATCTTCCTCTTAAAGATATAGCAAATTTAGCTGAGTTTCCAGAAGAGTAGCTGCCTTGTGGCAGGTAGATTTGCCATATGCCTTATTCAAGTTTCTTCCGTAGATATCAATGTCAGGTAGAAGTAAACGAAGAAACTAAATAAAGATTTAATTCATATAAAGGACTATAATTGATATAAATTCCAAAATCAATTGTAATTACAGTCAAAGGCTAACAGAACACTGGAACAAGAACCACAGCAATTAGTAAGCAAAAAATTGAATAAGAGATATGTAAGACGCACATTCTGTTTCATAGATTACACTGTATAGTACAAAAGTCAGTAAATCAATGAAGCACCAACTATTGCAACCACCCTTACAATTCTAATTAAATGCCTATTTCAGGTCAACATAAGATCATTTCCTCCAAGATGAGGTCGAAGGCAAACACGAACCTCATGTTCTTCCGGACCCACCCGGAGTTTCGGCACCAAAATCTCAAGCACAGATCCTGATCCATCATAATATGCTTCTATGTTTGCATCTTCAGGAATGCGAGTTGAAAGAGGGATCTCTCTGATGAACTCCCCAGGAGGGCAGTGCTCAGATGCTCGATCTGTAAGCTTGAAAGTCCTATCATGTCTCTTGATAAATGGCATGCCTGATGTACTCACACAAGAAATCTTTATGATACCACGCGTCAAAGTATTCCTCCAAGAAACCTTCACCCTCTGAAGATCAACAAAGGGCAAGCTGATAATAATCAAATAACCTTTTTCATCCTCATAGATTGTTTTTGAGGCAGTAACAGGACCATAAACATTCTTCATCACCCCACTGAAGTCATTCAACCATTGTGGCTCATTAGGGTGAATTTCCATCTCCGAAATCCGATCAGAGGGTGGATTAACAGCCAAGTAACATTCATCATCATTCCCATGTGGAAAAAAGTCCTTTCTTCTTTTGCTGCTGACAGGTGATAGGTCCATCCCATCACCATTGCTGTGGCTGGATGGCTGAGTTGACAAATTGAGCCCAGAGCCATTAAGGAGCTTCTTCGAATGGGAATTAGAGGCACTCTTTACAGGAGGAGGAGGCCTCTCAAGCTCAAAATCTGTGTTTGGAAGATTTCTCCACGAACTGAAATCACTAGCTTCAGCTGGAATTGTGAAATTCAAATCCCTGCCAGTTAGTTCCATCCACCTCTTTCGCTCTTCATCATCAAGACCCATAAGACTGGGTGAATGAACAACCTCAATTCCATGCACACACTGGGGATTTGACAATCCTCTATAATGCTTCCGTTGCATCCTGTGTGATCGGACAAACCCCTTATCCACACTAAACGGAAACGGACGTTCACCTTGGCGAGAATGCCCATTCATGTAACTCCTCAGTTGCATCTTACCCAATGCATTCTCAGGCCTCTCCTTGAAAACCCACATGTACATGTTTTCCATGTCATGTTGAACCATAAAAACATCAAGCTTGAGATCAGACTTATCAAAGCCTGAAACACCATTGCTGTCCCTGACAATCTTGGCCTTTGACTTCTCATTCAAGGCAGGCTTAAAATAAAAGCTGAAGAAAAACCAAGCACCCCAAATGCTATCAACCCGCTTGGCGCATTTTCTTCCAACCTTGGGGACATTAAGAAAAATTTCAGGCTCATATGCTTGTGAACTGAGCCCCACGTCCAAAATTTCACACGTATCTGAATTCCAGGGCTGGGGAGGCGGGCTACGTTCGGCTGACAGAGGTAAATTGATATCTGGAGGACGAGGAAGAATGATTTGGCGATTCATTTCTAAATCCAACTCCTCGTGTGAGGAGGCACTTGAATCCATTGATAAGAGAGTAGAAGGGTGATGATTCTCCATTGACAAGGCTGTGAGAAGGGAATCTCCCATACTTCAGCTTGTTTCTTCGATGGGTATTGTTGCTGCTGGTAGTTTGAATGATATTTCCATAATTTCCCAAGAAACAAATTCAAGAAAACAACCTTATAAACACCTTCGTCATAATCATTTATCTATCAATCTCCACAATAACTCCCCTCCATTGAAACCCTAGATTATTCCTCAAACAAATAACAAATTACCCAGACACCCACATCACAAAATCAAACTAATTAGAAAAAAAAAAAAAGGAATTACAACTACAACAAAGGATAAGATCTTAGAAAAACTAATAATAATTTTATTATTGCAACAAATACCCCAAAAAATAAAAAATAATTAAAAAAATCTCTTCAATCTCTACCAAATGAGAGAGAGAAAGAGATTTAAACAAGACGCTATAGAAACACTATGTCTAACCCTAGCCCAAGAATCTCTCGAAATCCTCCAAACACAGGTGGAAAACGTTGAATCAAAAACATCAAGTCCATCAAAAACTATAATTTTTCCTTTTCTGTTTTTCTTCAATTTTTACCCCCCAACTAAAACACACACACAAAAAAAGTAAAACTTATGAAGAAAATCTACAACTTCATAGATGTGAAAGGATCTTCAAAGAGTACCTTTTGGGATACGCATCGAGGAATCGAGAAGAGAAGGGACCTCCATGACCCATCAAGATGCTCATCTTCACTATATCATCAATTACCATGTTTTTTTTCTGTTCCGTCAAAAAGAGAGAGAAAGGAAGGAGGGAGAGCTATTGTGAATGGGAGAAGGAAACAAAGACGTAAGCCACCGTCTCAATATAGAGAGGCTTTGGGGGTAGAGCCTACACTAGATAACACCGATTCCTTCCACCGTTAGTTGACGGTGACGGTGCACCTTTTTGTAATGTGGGTCATTTTCGTCAAGTTTCATTTTTCAGGTCAATAATCAATTTCAATAGTAGCCTTTTTCTTTAAATAAATCTTAAAACATTATTATATCAATATTTTCACAAACTTCTTTTATTACTAAACTTAAAATATTTTTTGAAAAAAATAAGACGTTTGATAAGAACCCTTTTTCTGTTCTATTGATAACTTAATCTACTTATACAGAAATTACTATTTGGCATACTAAATTCCTCATTATACATTACTAATGAAAAATATATAATTATGTTATTTATTACTATAAATGGAGCAGTAGAGGATAGTACTGTACTATCAAATGCTTCATTATTTAAAATTATGAAAAAAAAAATTTGTAGATTTAATATTATCCAATGGCTTATTATTTAAATATGAAAACAAAATAATAGATTCAATAATATGGCAAAAAAGAAAAATATATTTTATAAAATAAGCCATTTATTCTGTTAAAGTGAAATAACGATTGGAGTTGGAGCAAGCTTTGGTGCCTAAGAAACAAAGTGTAGTCCACCAATCCACTTATCTTTCATGGTGGGTGTGGCTCGCAGTCCTATCATAATAGGAATGGACCTCACACACCCCCTAAAACCCTAAAAGATTAAAAGTGGGATTGCTTTAATTTATGGGCTTGCCGAGCTTTCTCTTTTGAATTTTTATTTCTTCAACTTTTATTCTTTTTATTTGTTTCCTTTATTTGATATATAACCCATGCTCTTTTCTGCTTCACTTTTCCTCCATTTTGAAAAAATTGATATTATTAAATTTAGAAATTCGTTTCTTCAATCATATCATACCAATTTATATTACATATAAAACATATATATATATATTACATAAAGAGTTTGCTTATGTTACAATATGACTTAAATAATTATTATTATTATAAATATATGAGGGGTGTATTACAAAGTCAATTAGCAAATTAATGAAGTCGTCCCATTCTCAATAATAATGTAAATATCTTCATGACGCGTTTTCTGATACTTGTGAAGGAAAGAGATACTGACAACTGACAACTTAGTTAATCGTGTGCTCAGCACATGTCCATTTTGTTTTATTTAATTCTTTATTTTATTGATTTTTGCAAGGCGTCATGGTTGCAGGCTTGGCCACAATCCTATCCTATGAATGGAAAAATTTTAATAAAAAATACCATTAATCGAAATTAAATCTAATTAATATTATATTTAATTTAAAGTTTAAAGTGAGGAAAAGTGTTTGACAAGTCTTGGAACACTATACCTTCACGCTTATATAAGAAAGAGAAACTGATTGGTATTTGTTTATATAGAAAAAAAGTACACTTTTTTTACTTTTTATTTTATTTTTTTAATCAGAATCATCACTTTCACATATACCTCAGATATCACCAAACGCGTTTAGTTGAGAGAAATTTTCCCTAATAATAATATTTGGATTTCTTGTTTCAAGATATGTACGAGGACAACGGAGGGCAGAAAAGCCGCCACATGGCCATTTAACTAAAGAGAAACGTGTTTGCTGCCCTTAATCTGTGAATATTTTAGATTCTCTCCTTATTATGGCCGTCGGTGAATTTCACCGACTGAACAAATTAAATTATAATTGTAAAATTAAGACTAATTATAACTGTTGAATCTCTTCCATCCATTTAATCAATCAAAGTTCAAAGATAATCAATTACGTAATTTATGCTAAAAATTAAAACAAAATATTTTTTGAAATAATTTTAGTATAGGTATTACAGAGCAGACGTTAGCATAAACATGATAAGGTCTGAAGATGTATCAAAATTTGTATAATAATATATGTCATGATTTCACTTATTGTTGATAATATATGACTTATTTTCACCTGTTACAAAATTATGTGGCCTTTTGACTTTGCTAAGGGTAACCACATCACATAATTTATTAATCTTCTTATTCTTTGAAATTGATTAACAAATATTCAATTAAAAAAAAAACTATATATCATAATCACCTTACATCCTAAAGATAGCTACAGTGATCTAAAAGGCGGCCGTCGGAGACTAATCCCTAGGCGAAGGGGTGGCACCGGGAAAAGGGGTAGGCACCGAATCTAGGCGGCCGGTAGACTGGGCAATGCCGATCAGCGGGTTGGCGACTGGGTAGAGGTAGGCGAAGAGGTGGAAGCGGGGTAAAAGTGTTGATCGGAAGATTGGCGACTGGGCAAGGGTAGGCGAAGCGCTGGAAGCGGTGCCGATCAGTGGTTGGGGAGTTAGGGTTTTTTTTTTTTTTTCAAATGAACACCCAAACGATATAGTTTTGGGTGTATTTAAGTTTGTTTATATTGGCCCAAAACGACGTCGTTTGGGGCCTAGTACTAACTTAATTTTTTTAAAACCCCAAACTTTTATTTTTAAGCCCCAAAATATTTTATGTAACCCCCAGACTTTTTATAAGTTCATCTTAAACCCTCAAACCTTTAACCTTTCACCTAATTTCTAGTCCCCGCCTAGGCCTCCTAGGCCCTAGACCCTAGGCCCCGGGCTGCCGCCCTAGGAGCGCCTAACGTCTTTTAGTACACTAGATAGCTATCAATTTACTATCATAACACATAAATTTGACTCAACATTAAATGAAGTTTAAGAGCCAATCAACAAATAAAAGCCATCAACAGAATTACCAAAACAATGACCAAGATTACCCTTAGAAAGTTCATCTATGTTTACTTGAATCCAAAGCAATGAAGGAGGATGTCAAATAATATTCAAGATCTGAAGAGCTTTCCGATAGATTATTGCAAGATGTGTACAATATACAACGAACTGACCAGGGACAAACCTTGGCAAGTAAAGTAAAACTTAATCCACAATTAGCCATTAGTTCTTAATCCTCATTCCCCGTATTTTATAATTGTATTTTTGTAAAAGTTATCCACTCACTGTAAGAAAATAAAGAGCCGCCACATTCGAGACACGTGGTCAAGTAAAGAGTCCAAGATAAGACGTGTAAAAGGGAAATTATTGACTGAGATAAAATTAAGAATGCGATTCGGATCGTGGAGCAACAATAATTGGTATTTTAAAGATCAATAATTGAAACAACTTATATGGAGATTGGTGGCATTTGGGATCCTACTCGTATCACTAACCGAAAAGTGTTTGGCTTTTTACTTGGAACGGCCACATCTTGGGCAAATGTTATCTGGGCTATTGGGAATCAAATCTTCAGCACGAGCACAAGCACAACCCACTCAGTCGTCATCTTAATCTACATTATTACAAGTCCTTCAGACTCCAAAATTAGCTTACTTGGAACAGTTGAAACTTGAAACCTGCCAAGTGGTCGTTTCGCAAATGCTTTAAGTGGCAATGATTTAATATTATTTTATTTTCATTTTAAGCAATCTATATTCTCTAATGTTAATGGAGCATTTCTGAACATACATAGTACTGTTTATGTCACTACGGCTCTTTGCTGGATATTATTTTATTGTAACTTTTTGTTGTTTTTGTGCCAAGTGCTCAAACTAGATTCACATCTGTTAATAATGGCTTTGTTAATTGCTTTGCCTGCCTATGCGGTGTCATTGTATAAGTAAAAGTACTTACATTCATGTACTTTTGCTGTTTAAAATGCCCAATAAGCTGCAGGGCCTTCCAAATTGCATCTTCTTTCTCACCAACTTTTAGTTTCTTTATTGTTTAACATGTTTGAAAAGCAATATTTTTGAAAAAGAAAAAAAAATAATTAACTAGATCTTTTAACTACGTTGTCTTCTGTCACATACTTTTTTATTATGGTTTGTATATATGGTGTTTTTTTTTTTTTTTCAATAAGCTATTTTTATTTAGAATTGCTTTTCTTAAAAGAGAAAAGATGATGTTCCAGGATACCTAGTTTGTATCTTTTGACAATTCATGTGCGCCTATTGAAAGGAATCTTTACCAAGTGATATGTGTCGTGGGCTATATATGTTGTATGTATGTATTGGCCATGTGCAAATGTAATAATGGTAGCTAAGCGTCGCATAAGCAGCCGAGCAATTGTTATCAAGCTTATCGTGCACAACAGGCTCAGGTCCCTGAACGCAACTACAGCTTGTCCAACTGTGAGTATCTTTTCTTTCTTTTCTATCCTGTAATGGGTCCGGTAATGACTAATGATAATAAAGTTTTCTGAATGGACAAACTCTGAGTTAGCTAATTGAATAAGAATATTTCAATTAATAATGTAAAATGAATTAAGCAGGGAACATCTGGGAATTTGAATCTCAATGAAAATTAAGAAAGGAAAAATGGGTCCTCCTTGCAGTGGTTCCTGTTCTTGTTCCTTAATTTGACTCCTGTTTTGTACGTCGTAATGTATACGTTCACCTACCAATTAATATTCCAACTTTAATATACACAACTTTGAACCTTCTTATAAAAGTACTTGAACTTTTATGGGCTCTCTTTGAATCTTCTGATAAAAGTATTTGAACTTTTAAGGGCTCTCTGGTCTACACGCTGGTAAGGCAGATAAATTTAGCTTTAAATATATAGAAGAAACTGCTCATAAGCAAATCAAATAGATGATCAATACGGCTTCGGTTCCAAAAATGATCTCTTTCTTCACTACAGCTCGTGCGCATTATCCGCGTCACCCGTGTCTATGAACATATAGTGAAGCCTTTCTTTTGTTAACATGTATAGATACATACATACACGTTCGTCTAAGTATAAAGGACATAAACATGAGCATCAAGCTGAATTGCTGGGTCAACTCAACTAGCGATCAACGCCAATTTAACTTGCTTTCAGCAGCTTTCTCGTCTGAGATTACAATGGGTGGAGACGAGGGTCATGGAGTACCAGACTTCAGTCCAATTCTAATCGGCCTGCTGGGGATCATTGCAGGATCCATAATGGTTGCAACCTATCGTTGCATTTCTCTTGGTTGTTGCGTCGACAGAGGGGCACGAGCACAACACCAAAGAAATATACCTCAAAGTACTCAAGATAGTCAACAAGAAATGCCTACTAGCACAAGCAGTTCAACAATTAGACTCATTCCAGTGGTTAAATATAGCAAAGAGTGTAACGAAGAAATATGTTCTGTGTGCTTGTGTGAGTTCAAAGAAGGTGAGCAAGTCAGGGTATTGCCCGAATGCTTGCACTTGTTTCATGTGGCCTGCATTGACATGTGGCTTAGTTCCCACTCTAACTGCCCACTCTGTCGCGCCAACACTACGCCGCCGCCGCATGTGGTGCTGTCCCTGCCAGATTCCGATGGCCACTCACCACCAGAATTTTTTCAGAGGGTGCCAGAGTTTGGAGTATGATGGAAGGATGGCTTTACTTTTCAAGTTTGCCAAACTTTTTTTTATAAATACTCATAGTTTACAGTTGCTTAGAAGTGACTCAAGGTGAAATTTGATAGTAAATATATAGATGCACATGTTTTGGTTTCATAATTGTCAAAAAGAGAAGAAAAAATCATCATAATTGTTGTACCTACCGCGTCTTTTCGTTTATATCGATGTGACAATAATAATTTTCCAAATTCTATGTTCACCTTCTCTAGTTATTATTGTCTAAATGATGAATTTCTCTTATTATATTCAACTAAAATATCAATAACATCAAAAGATATTAAACAAATAGAATTGGACTAACATGGATGAGATGCAACGGAATATATTCACTTCAAAATTATCCTTTATGAAATGAGAGATGAACGAAATCCCCATAAACAATATCGAGTCATAAAAGAAACTCTAAATTCATATTGAACATAATCATAAAAGTGGGAAAGGAAATTAAATTTACGAGATAGAACCGCTTGTTGTTCCTTATGCTAGAGCAATTGATTTTGGATACACAAAAGAATAGGATGGATAGCAGGACAAAATTTCTTTGGGCTTGATATCGTGGCATTGTATTTTTTGGACTTTTGAGTCACATATACAGGGCACAAATCTAGGCCCACCGCCCACCTTGAGTCGTTTTGAATGGGAATAGGTAACAGGGTGTATCCATCTCATCTCATCTTAGTTATTTTATTTAGGTGGTAGTAGGCTAGTAGGTGGGTTTCGCTCGTAACTCATAGCACTGAGGAAAGAACAAAGACCGTTGGATTATTTAACAAATATACTTTCACGGAAGCGTCGGCGTCATGATAGGGTACGCGAACTTTGTCCCTGACTTCACCATTTTTGTGTCCTTCAATTATTGCTCTTAAAATTCCGAAACCACTCCACCGCCACTCCACCACCAGTCACCTTCACCCTCTTTCTCTACCATTCGTTAAATCCCAAAACGCACAGCTTTGACCTTTCTTCTTCATTTCTTTTCTTTCACACTGTCAAATTATTTCTCATGGACACCTTTTACAGTAGCCCACCTACAATTGTCATACAACCCCAACCACCATCCTTCCCTGCTCCTCCTCGCACTGTCGATTTATCCCCTCTTGAATTCATTCTTGCTCTCTTGGCTTTCATAACCATCCCCGCCTTGATTTACGCTCTCTTTTTTGCCGTAAAGTGCCCTCCATGGCCTTTCGGGCGCCGGGATTTTCGCCAAAGATCCGGGAGATTTAGCACCAGTACTGATGACAACAGCGTCATCAAAACAACCGAGACAGAGCTTTTTTCAGGTGTCAAGTATCAAAAGGAGACTCACGTTAAAGATATTGGCAGCGAGTGCCCAGTTTGTTTGTCTGTATTTGCTGATGGAGAAGATATTAAGCAGCTAAGCGAGTGCAAGCACTCTTTCCATGCTTCTTGTATTAATATGTGGTTGAAGTCTCACTCTAATTGTCCGATTTGTCGTGCTTCTGTCCCTGCTAATAAGCGCCTTACGATGACCGCGCCACCTAGGGCTAGAAGAGATCGTGATGATTTTCAACAAGGTTTGCCCGACGCTGCCAATTTGGTTTGATACTCTATATATACTTTTATGTTTATATGCTTACTTCTAGTTTCTTGACTTCAGCTCTCTTCCTGTTCAATTTTGCTTTACTTTTTCTCTCCTGTTTCTGGAAATTTTTGGAAGATTATCGCTTCCAAGTTTTAGCTTTTACCCAGAAATTATATTGATCAGCAAGAACCGATGTTACCCCACCACGGCATGGTAAATTGAGAGATTAGATAAAGTTAATTTATGTTACAGATATGAAAGTTTAAAACCTCATTAAATCTGCTAACTCTTTCATTCGTGGATATAGTTTATGAACCTTTTTACATTGGATTCTATTTCCTCGAATTTATAACTTTTTAAATCAAAAGTTTAGGCTATTACATAAGCATCAACTTTTAAAATATTTTTAGATTCGATAATGTCACGGATTGATTTTATGTTGTTAAATTAATTTGAGTGTGATTAATGTTACGTATACAAAATAATGTAGAAGAGATTGATAAGACGAGTAAATCAGTATTTATTATTTTTACTTTTATATATTTACCATATCATATCATTTTAACTACCATCACTTTGGAATATAAACTTTATATTCATAGCATTACTCTTAATAGATTAAGAAAGGACTTAACATTCTTATTATTATTCAAGTACTTGACTCTTGATCTATTTACTTAGTTTGGGTAGAAAAGAAGAATCCACAAGCGTGATACACAACTGTTCCGAGTATTACAGGTCGGGATACCCACTTAATAATACACTATGACGTAAGAAAATTTAGAAGCACATGTACAGGTGTATGGTCTTGCTGTCTGTGCTAATCTACTCCACAGAGCACAGAGGAAAATTGGAAAATCAACAGAGTAGTTATTTCTTTATTAATTGATTCATGACTTCAATTCTTTCTCTTATCAATCTACGCGGTTTCAATGGGCCATATTGAGGCCATTCTGGTCCAAGTTGTGGCTAAGGTTTGGTGGGAGTAGAACCCACAGCGAAGGCTCCAGCGATGACATCATCTTCTTTTTCAAAGTGGCGATTGTTATTGGATGCAAATTTGCACTTCTTGAATCTCTTGGGTTGGTAAGGACAAATTTCCGTGACATGGTAAAGTTGTACCTTGTTTGCCGGGAAGTGCTTGACCCGTTAGTCAATAGAACTTGACCGCTTTCCACTTTTAATTGACTTGCTTATATGCTTTCATTGTTTATGACTCCTTTCCTGCTTTTTGCATTTCTGTTATAGACTTTTAGTAGAATTGTTTTCGAATGAATGATGAATGGATGGATGGATTGATTTTGCTAAAGATAAAGTTGTAAGATTACATAAGAAGCCCAGTTCCTCTGCGGAATATTTTCGCCCACGATTGAACAGATGGCATCTATCGAAATTAGACAAGTCCGTTAATGTAGATATAATCAGTATGCAGAGTCTTTGGCGAGCTCTACCTTAAAATTCCGGCAGAGTCAGATCTAGTATATTAGGAAGTTTTTTGGACAAAAAAAATAAAAACCTTCTACCATTCAATTCAATAAATGTACAGTTGACGTAGTCTATCTGCCTTATCCAAAACTTTCTTAATGCTTCCAATCTGGATCATCCTTATAATTAAGATACGAGATATAAATTTTTCTGTTATCGAATAGGCACATGTCTCTGACAAGCATTGTATGGGGATTATCTTCTTTTCAAGTTATGCGTTGTTACGAGACACAGCTATTGTCGTGGTTCAAGCTGGTTACGGATTTGGGCTATAAGCTATCTGGGCCTTCCAACTAAGAGTTGCACTTTAGATCTACTGTTCCAGGTACTAAAACTGAGTTTAAGTTCCAGGTACTAAAACTGAGTTTAAGTCTAAACCGTGCCTTACGCTTCTCGATATTAAAGGGTGTTTGTTTTTTTAATGAATCATTTATATATTTTAGTATGTTTATTTTTTTAACTTTAAGATTTGTTTTCATACAATTTCATCTAAATAGAAGAAATTAAATTTTATCTAAATGTCAAAGTTTGAAAAGTTTATTTCACATCTAACTCTTTAAAAGGTTAAGCTATTGTAACTTTTATATATATATATATATATATTTTTTATTTCATACACCTTTTCATAACATTTAATTTACTATAATTCATGGGTGAAAAATAAAAATTAAAAGGTCATTTATTCTACATCAATTCATCAATTATTTTTATCATTAGATTAGAAAAATGAATGGCTATCAAATAGTATCAAAATTTTAACTCAAATGTTTAAGTTATGCAGTTTGTTATCTAAAATATCCTTATCTAACTAGTTTATGACTCATTTATTCATAATTTTTATAAAAAAATACATATTTAAATAAATATACATTTAAATTAGTATATTCAATATTTTAAGAAAAATAATAAAATATTTAAATACTTCAATAATAATTTTATCAAAATATTTATTTATAAATGATTTTAATTTTTTAAGTGTCAATAAACACAACTACATTAGTGAAAACACATCAATAAAGATAATCGTGTAAAAATACTAGTGTTAGATATTTTGATTCAGATGTTGAGAGTAAAAAATAAATAAATAAATATATGATTCAAATTTATATATTTAAACCTATACATTCTCCAGTTTAATTCAAACCTACTTAGATTTCAGACAAAAAGACAAATAACTCCAAAGGTGGTTTTTGATTGAACCATTTAACACTTAATGGCACTTAATTATGTTTGTTTTTAGATTTAGAAAAAGTGTTAAATTTGACATCTACATAATTCTAGTAAGTATATAACATATCAACATTTTGTATGTTATAAGTCTCAAAAAGAATGAATTAAAATTTTTAACAATAATAAGTAATATATATTTATTTACATCTTTACTTTATTACATTAATTTTTTAATTTATTAAAGAATGTATAAAAAATAAAAATTAAAATTATTTTTTAAAATTCAAATATTAAATAAATTGTGTAAATAATATAATTTATTTTATTTACTTACGATAAGCTTATTTTATATATAATAAATATTATAATTTATTGATTTAAAAAAAATAAATTCAAATACATATAAATAGTATTATATCACTTAATAATTTTACTTAAAAATAAAAATAGTTGTTTTTTGAAAAGTTGGATTGCCGAGGCCACCGGCAACCGTCTATTTGATCTTTCGAGGCTTCCTAAAGGTGAAATGAAGATTTATTTATCTAAAAGATTTCAACAATCATTTTGATACTGATTTTTTCATGGAACGCCTGCCGGAGTTGTCGCTAGATTGTTGTCCAAGATTGTCAGGGCCAACAAGACCTGCAAATTGATGGCACATAAGAAAGTAGATGTGAGCGGCTTGGGTTTGATATTGAACTTAATTTGCTTCCATATATTTTATTTTAGGACGGTACTATTCCTTATATTTTTAAGTCTCACTTTTTATTATATCCTTTAAAAAAAAAATTAATGTATGGAAAATTAACATTTGAATTAGAATTCTATTCTTATGCATTGCCAATAAGTTATAAAAAAAAATATGCCGCAAATGAAATTCCTGCTCCATTTGCTCGCTATCCCTTCGATGTTCAAATGAAGTTGCTTTATTCTTGCATTAACCATTAAAAAAAAGTATTAAAAAATAATTAAAAAATTATGGTTTCAATTGTTCATTAAGAATTGTAAAAAATAGTCAGATTTGGAGGACGCTAAGGAAAAATAAACTATCTTAATAATCTTTAGATTTATCTGTTACCCGTTAACTCGTTAATCTTATCCGTTAATCCTTTGTTAAAACAGTTAACCTATTGAGGTGAATCGTTAACTCTACTCGTTTTGTGAATCGTTAACCCGTTAAGTAAATCGTTGGTTATTAGAACCAAAGATTATGAGATAAGTTATTTTTCCTCAACGCCCCTTAACTTCCATTGCTCATGGTATTAATATAATCAAATAACTT
>JANLJB010030561.1:0-27052 GCA_026212285.1 Bursera cuneata | reverse complement strand
GTCCATCAATTAATTATAGTAGGTCCAATCAATTAATTATAGTGGATCCCACCCCTTAATTATTATATGTATTGCGCAAGTGATGACGCAAATGTTAAGGGTAATTATGTAATTTTGTAAGGTGAAAAGTGCAGGAGGCTACCTATAAATAGCAGCCTCCTCCACCCTTTGAAAGTATCCCAAAACAGAGAAGAAATTTCCATCTCTCGTTTCTTTCCCTTTTTCTCATATTTGCAATATAGTCCTCAAGTTTTAACCTTTTGCAATTACACCCCTTAGTTGCAATTTATCAGCTACACCCCTAAGATGTAAAATATCAATCACACCCCTAGTCATAATTTATCATTATAGTCCCTCAAACATAATATCACTTTAGCCCCTATATTATTATATTTGTGTATATATATACCCCCACTGTGCTAAAATTATTAGGCCGTTCACAACATAGAGAATCTGAATCCTTAATTGTGTGCTTCTCAGTTGTCTTTTTTGGAGAAATAATTACATTGTATGTATCACTCAGCATGCAGTCAGCGCTCCCATTATGGCTCAGGCTTATCTATTACATAGGTTTTGGAGAAATAGTTGTATTTAATTCAATAAGAAAGAAATTAATTAATTGTAGAAAAAGAAGATAGTGTTCTATCATAGATCCTTTATTTTGTGAGTAATGGCTACACATTCTAAAATCTTCTCCCACAAGTCGCATTGTAAATGATGTACTATTAATCTAAAGTTAAAGACATCAATTATTATATCATCACTTCATCCATTTAGGAATCATTAATTAATTCTTCATCATTTAAAAATATATATTTGAGATAAAAATTTGGGATTATAGTATTATTTTTAAATTATTATGGGTAATCATTGAAAATCTACCAAAATATTTTAATTTTAGGATGTAGTTATTTGAACTCAAATTTATATTAAAAAACCTACTTTTAGAAAAAAAGAATTATTATTGAAATATGTAATTTATTTTTTAAGACCAAAACATAATTCAAAAAATATTTTTGCTTTTTACATCCATCTCAATGAAATATGCAAATTGTTGGAAAAAAAATGAAGTAGAAAATAGTAATCAATTGAACAAAACCTAATAAAACCAAACCTAAAAGATAAACGATAAAAATAATATATAAAACATTGGAATAGATCTCTAATTGATATTGAAAAATTCGTGTAACTTTTTACAAAATAAAATCTTCTTTTAGAGATTTAAAAAAAAAAAATAGTGGATAATGGATGAAATAGATTGAATTAGAATACATTTATGACTCTCTTTTAGAAATTTTTCTACTATTTTCTTATGTGCTTCTAAGAAATAGAGATATGCTTTAATAAATTTAGAAAGGTACTAAGGAAAAAAGAAGCACAATGTAGAGGAAAACTTGTGATACAAAATAGTTTAAATTAGAAAGTCTATTCTACTATTAAGGATTGGCAAATGATATCTCATAATTTGAAAACTCTTATGCTTTTGCTTGTTGTTAAGTTGGCCTCCCCAAGCTCTAATTAGGTATTGTAAAGAGTATTTATTTCCTTAATCTAGCTTTCATATTGTTTAATGAGCTACTTTTTATTGTATTTTTCACAATAAAACTATATATATAATCATTCCATACAACATCACCAATACAACTTAGGATATCGCAATCTCATTTGATGGATGGCACCTTAACTTCTTATTTATTTATTATTTTTATCCATCCAAGAGTATTGTATCACATCAAATTGTATGAGTTATGTTGTATATGTAGTATTACTCAAATTTTTCTTACTCTTACTTTTCTTTTTATCCTCAATTTATAGAATATCAAAAATATTTTTGGTAGTTTCATTTTATTTTAATATGTGTTAGTATAGTGCCATTTAAAAGCAATTTCTATTTTTAGCACAAAGAACAATCTTGTTGGATTTTGACATTATTTACTAATTAAATTTATTCCATGAAATATTTATTCATATGTTAAATTTATATTCTATGCGTGCATGTAAAAAGTTTCCATTACTTATATTAAATAATAAATAATTACTCGTGTAAAGCAGTTCAAATATGGGAAACGTGTTTCTTTATTTTAAGTCAAAACGAAAAGTGAATTTGACTGTATTTATAATCTATATTATGAATAAAATTGTCGATATTACCTATTAGATGAAAATGATAACTCAAAAGTAAGTATGTAATTGAAGGGGTAAAATGATAATTTACTTACTAATTATGCATTGCATTAGGAGTACACATGTGTGATGTAATATATGCCAAATAGATCGAGTTAATTAAAAAGTTTATAAGCGTTATAAAATTATTGACATTTAATCTAATAGTGACCCGATATTAATGGATAAGTCCAATCGTAATTAAAAGTTAATTATGATTGTGACTTTATGGCCCACCAGAGGTTGGAGTATTTGGATCGATTAGGTCCACGTTTAGTTTAATAAAAGAAAAAATTTACTCTGATCCTCAAGAAAAATTTTAAGAAAATATTAAATTTCAAATTTTTGTTAAACTAATATTTATTTATTAAAAATTAATATTTATCTCTCAAATTTTTTAGGGATAAATATTAATTTTTAGAAAAAAGTATTAATTTTTTAGAGATAAATATTAGTTTAACAAAAATTTAGAGTTAAGTATTTTCTTAAAATTTATCTGGAGGATGAGAGTAAATATCCCTTAATAAATGTCAAATCATTGACTCAATTACCCAAGGCTAATATGTTATTCATAATATTCTTTTAATTGAACTTTTTTGAAATTTTGAATTTTTTGATGGATTGTTCGTTGATCTTGTTCATATGATTGGGCACACCCTGTAATTAATTATGTGATTACGATTGATTCATGTTGATGAACACTTGCATTAGATGTTATTTTTGGGGAGAAATTATATTGATCCACTAATTAAATTTTAAGAAAATACTTAACTCTAGATTTTTATTAAAATAACACTTATCCCTTAAAAACTAACACTTATTCCTTAGATTTTTAGAGGATAAATATTAATTTTTATGAAAATAGACATAATTTTTTAGAGATAAATATTAATTTAATAAAAATTTGAAATTAAATATTTTTTAAAACTTTAGCTGAAGGGACAGAGTAAGCATCTTGATATTTTTGAAAAATTATTTGAAACTGTTCAAACATAAATGCTGGGGTGGCTAGTGTTGTTGGAACTCTAGTCGTAGTCGTGCAAGAGGGCATGTGGCCACTATGATGCGTGTCCGTAGCGTGCGATTGCGAGGCTGCTGTGCGCCGACAACGTGCATAGCTACCACCGCTGGCGCACAACAATTTGTAGACGCTGGGCTTGGAAAAAATTCTATCATAAGCTTCTAGAAATCCCCATGCACCTCCAATCCGAGTCATAGTTTTCAAATACAACCCTCACTTATCCTCCCTGTCGCTCCTTACCTTTGTTGAACGACAGTAAGCTCCCCAATCGTTTTGAAAATTTTGCTAACCTCGCTCATTGTTAAAATTTAGCCATTTAATATAATAAAGAAAGTTAATAATTTCATTAATTCATTAAGATATCCATACTAACTGATAGTGATCCACTTTAAATATTTGATCAAATTTAGATTTTTTTTTCTGTTAAATTAAATGGTTTGATAATAATAATATGAGAGGGTAGCAAAATTTTCAAAACTACATGGAAGGTCAGCAAAATTATCCCTATTTTAATATGGACTTGACTATTTGCATCCAAAAAGATGCTCCAAAAACCCATTTTCTCTCTACACCTTTAATTAATTTTTTTTAAAAATATTTTTACTCTATAAACTCTTCCATACTCCAAACTAATCTTAATTAAACCTAACTTAATTCTATTTTTTCTTTTGCACAGTTATATATAATTTTATTCTCCTGCTCCTTTTCTTCATAAAAAAGATTAGATTAGAAATTATAGTTAAGTGGAAACAAAAAAGGGAGTTAGGAGAGATCAACCATCCGATAATCTTCTTGATGTTGATGCCCTTCTAAGGCTTAGATCAAGCATCACTAAGGTTGGAACTTCTTCTTCATGAATAGATTCTTGATAATATGATCAATCTAGTCAATCATATTAAAACATGTTGGATTACTAGTATGAACTTTATGTTGGTTGAAGTTGCTTGACAATTAACTGATGATTACTTGACTAGATTTTGGAAACTTAAATATGGAATTTAAAAGTCAAACTCAAGAACGTAACTAACCAATAACTACCATCTTGATGTGGAATTTAGTGGGGGATTAGGGATTTAGTTGGAAATCTTTAAATTAAAGAAGAAATAATAGGAAGGGAAGAGAGGAGAAAAGCTAAAGGAAAAAGAAAAGACAAGAAGAAGATAGGGAAAATAGCCAAAAGTGGGCTGCCAAAGCAATTCTGTATTCTCAAAATTCTAGGCTACATAATTTGACTTCTTATAACCTTATATAAGCAATAAAACCCTTAAGCTTAGGCAATAATAAATTAAATCATAGTTATAATAAAACACTTCCAAATAAAAAGAAAAATTCCCTAAAAATGAAAACTGCCCGGCTTAATAATAATAAAAAGAATTTGTTAAAGTAAAACTTCCTAATTTATATGTTCTCATTACTTCTTCCATTGTGGGACAAAACTCGAAGCCATCGAGTTAAAAATCATAAAACTCTGCTTCATTCGCCCAACCATAAACTTAGTGGTTGTTCATTCTTCTTTTGATGTTGGTACACTCGTGTTACCGAAGGCTTGAACCGAGTGTCCGGACCAACGTCCCTAAGGTGGGAACAACTTGCCTCTAGAGAGAGAAGATCCTACAAACTCTGAAAAAACTCACAATAAGTTGGGATCAAGCTGCTAGAGTGTAGCCTAAGTAATCCATGTGCAATCAGAATCTGGTTGTCCTACCCATGACAATGAACCATTGAAGCTCTCCATCATTAGCGAACACAACCTGCTCATTTGAAATAGTATTAATTATATCTTCGCGTGCTATTAAAGAGTGTAATGGTGTAGAGGCAGGTATAGGTTCGACGTCAGGCTGAGTATGGGATGTAACAAAAGGATTTTTGGGTGGACTAATATGGCATTTGTAAGCAACCAAGTCCTCAACATTGAAAGTAAGGTTAAAACAAAATAAGATGGAAGATCAATGACACAAACATTTGGTCCAACCTACTTCAAGATTTTAAGAGGACCATCACTATGAGCCTGTAATTTACAAGCGGGTCCATATAGATGTTGTTTATGTATAATTCGGATCATGGCATAATCCCCAACATTAAATGCAACATGCCTTTTATGTAAGTTAGCTCGAAGTTTATATGATTCATTACTTGTTTCAAGTTGTTTATTAATCTCAAGATGCAAATCATGAATTTGACTTGTAAATACTTCAGTATACATAGACATACTAGCATGTAGGGACGTGGGAAAGAGATCTAAAGGCTTCCTAGGCTTATAGCCATAGACAACCTTAAATGGACTCATACCTATAGACCTATATACTAAACTGTTATACACAAACTGAGCTATAGGAAGCACTAAGTCCTAATTCCTAAGGTTTACTTGAACCAGGCATCGCAGTAGATTGCCTAGACTACGGTTGACAACCTTAGTTTGACCATCTATTTAAGGATGGTAGGCAGTACAAAATTTTAGCTTTGTGCCAACCATATGTGATCTATTTCGACCCTTGTTCGATTTTGGCCCAAGTTCAAATTCAGCCCATAAATCCAAAATTGGTAATGACTCATCAACTTCGACATTGGGATGCTATGAAATCCAATTAGATGTTAATTAATTGGATTACATAGCCTCCTAACTGAAGGGTTTAATTGTACTTTTTGTAATTATAATTTGTTGTAATTTTCTTGTTGTAAAACATTTGTAAACTTTTCAAGTAATATTGCAAATTTTCTGTTCGACGCCTAGGAGTAAATTCATTCCACGCCACAGCACCAACTCTCTGTCTCTCCAAAGGAGCCAAGTCAGAAACTCGGTGCCTAGGCGTAAAATGAATCCACGCTGAAGCACCAACTTTTTATCTCATGGCACCTAGGTGTAGAATCAATCCACATGTAGGCATGGATAGGAAATTCTAATTTTCTTTCTTGTTCTATTTGTTTGTGATAGTTTAATAGGTGGGCATCTTTTACATTCCACCTCTTTTGTAAGGCCCCGCTATATAAAGGCCATTACTACTTGTATTTTGAAAAAGCTTTGGATGAATTTTAATAAAATTGAAAACACTTTGTGTGTTGAAAGAGAGTGTTCTCTCTTGTTATCCTTTATCCATTTGCCAAGCCAAGGAAATGGTGATTGTTTAACTTCAAGTTGGTGGAATTCTTCCTTTATACTTGAAGTCCAATTTGGCATCTATCTTTATTAAGTAAGTTAAGTTATTTTCTTGCGTTGTTTTATGGCAAGCTTTCAATATTGTTCTTGTTATGAAGTTCCTATATGTGTTGTTTGTGTTGTAGTGTTAGTTAAGTTTGAATATATTGTTTTTGTTGAGGAGTATTGAAGGCAATGTTGGATTGTTGAATGTGTTATCCTTTGGTATTAGAATATTCAAAATTAAGCTCCATAATCTCACTCAAATATTTGGTGTATCTGTATCTGATAACATATCAATATGCCAAGGATTCTCCAAAAGTGACTAGTGAACCGAACACCCCTATATGAAACAATAGTATTAGGAAGGCTATACAACTTGACAATGCCATCAAAGTACAACCAAACAACCTTGAAAGCATAGAAGTCGTACTACAAAGGAATAAAGTATGCCATTTTAGAAAAATGGTCCACAACAACAAAAATAGAATCATGCTTCTTAGGGGTACGTGGCAATCCTAACACAAAATCCATACTCACATCTTGCCAAGGACAACTAAGATAGTTGAATAGAAAGGGGATTGTAGAGTCCAGTGTTTTGTTTCTTTTGTTTGGCTAGTTGACATGCTAATACTTCTTCTATGGTCTTATTACACCCAAAATGCCCATAAAAGTCTCCGATATAGGCTTCCCACACTATGAAGTCCCTCATTGACGGTTAGGGATACAAAGGTTATTGGCCCTAAAAACAAATCTATCATGAAGACAATACCCGTTAATAAGGTTAGGCTGGCCGCTTCTAGGTGAATCTCCATAAAATCAGGACAAGTCTCATAATCCGACATTCAACTTCCTCTATGGTCTTATTATGGCCAAAATGCCTAGAAAGTCCTCTGACATAGACATCCCACACTATAAAGTCCCATTGACATCCTAGGGATACAAAGGTTATTGGCCCTAAAAAGATATCTATCCTGAAGATGTTACTAGGTAAATCTCCCTAAAATCAAGACAAGTCTCATAATCTTCCTTCAATCTCTCAAATCCTATGATTTTAACACTCATAACGGACAACAAGGAAACAATAATACGTGGCGGATTTAAGCATCAGTTGCTTGGTTCTCAACTCCTTTCTTATGTTTCAAAACAAAAGAATAAGCTTGTAAATATTCAATCCAACAACCATGCCTAGATTTCAACTTGTTTTGGGAGCTAAGACAATAAAGGGCCTTATGATCAGAGTAAAGGACAAACTCTTGAGGCAACAAATAAGGGCTCCAATGGCGCAAGGCCTACACAAATGCACATATGTTAAAGTAACATAGCCTAGCATCACTCAACGTCTTAATGAAATAGGCCACAGGGTGACGCTATTGACTAAGGACTTTTTCTATTCCTACACCTGACTTTACACTATATTTCAAACACTTTAGAGAATTCAAGAAGTCATGTGACTGGAGCTTTGTCATTCTCTTTTTGACATGGTCAAAAGCTTTAGCAGCTTTAGGAGTATATTTGAACATACCTTTCTTCATGCACCCGTGAAAAGGGCCATGATGGTGCTAAACCCTTTAATGAACCTAAGATAGAAGGTAGCTAGACCATGGAAACTCTATTTGTCCTCTACTCTGATTAGGAGCACTCCGTTATCTTAGCTTCCAGAAAAAATTAAACTTTACGCATGGTCATTGGATTGAATACTTATAAGCCTATTCTTTTGTCTTGAAACAAAGGAAATGAGTTGAAAATCAAGCAACTGATACTTTAAGTTGTTGAGTAGCCTTGTTGTCTAGTCTGAGTGTTAAGATCATAAGATTTCGAGAGATTCAAGGAAGATTATTAGACTTGTCCTGATTTTAAGGAGATTTACGTAGTACCATCTTCAAGATGGATATCTTTTTAGGGCCAATAACCTTTGTATCCCTAGGACATTAGTGAGGGA
The DNA here is from genome assembly GCA_026212285.1 of Bursera cuneata. Classification (NCBI taxonomy): domain Eukaryota; kingdom Viridiplantae; phylum Streptophyta; class Magnoliopsida; order Sapindales; family Burseraceae; genus Bursera; species Bursera cuneata. The sequence continues at coordinate 18,793 of JANLJB010030561.1, read as the reverse complement.
CTTTATAGTGTTGGATGTCCATGTTAGAGGCTTTTCTAAGCATTTTGGCCATACTAAGACCATAGAGGAAGTTGAATGCATCAATCCACCTGATAATCCTTTTGTTACGTCCCATACTCAGCTTGAAATTGATGCTATTTTAGATGAGCAGGTTATGTTCACTAATGATGGAGAGGATCAACAATTCCTTGTGCACTAGGTAGGATGAACAAATTCTGATTGCACATGGATTGCTTAGGATACAATTTGGCAACTTGATCCCAACACGAGTGTACAAGCGTTAGAAGAAAAGTGCACAACCACTTACTTTGTGGTTAGGCAAATGAAGCAGAGATCACTTAGTTTGTGGTTTGGTGAATGAAGCAGAGTGTCATGAGTTTTAATGAAACCAGCCATTTTAAATAAAATAAACATCATAACAATCAACCTCTCTTACCAATGTTCACAATGAAAATCAAAACAATCCAAATCAATTTTAATTTTAATTTTTTCTTTTTAAAAAAGAATCACTCTCTTTGCCACCAATCTATTCCTACTTGTTGTGTGATTAACAACAGCAAATACAAATAATAGGGGTTCAAAAAAGAACTAACTGTAACACAAAACAAATGCTGCAATTTTAGCAACATATGTAGCAAGTTCAACAATAAAGATACAACAACAGATTTCGATAGTAAAATGAAAGAAAAAACACAAGAATTTATATAGGTTCAGATCACCAAAACAATCCTACATCTGATTGCTGGTAATATTCAATCCATTATGAAAATTAGTGTATTACAAGATTGTTTCTAGAAAAGTTACAGAGTCTAGCTTATAGAGAAGATATTCCAACTGTGGTAACCCAAAAATTTGAAAACAGTGATCTAGGGGTGTAAATAAAAGATTTTAAAGTTTAAAATTATAAAAGTGTGTATTTATGATGTATACGTGATGACGTCGTGTATATGAGTATTCGGAAGAATTCGGGAGTTTTCAAAAAATTAGACTAAAAATAATTTTACATGGACTCGTGGGTTTTTCGTCTTTAATGCCCAATGTTTGTATGTTGATGGCCACATGAGTGGAATATAGATGGATTTGGGTTGGTAATGAGATGTCGAGGTGCCGGGATAGGATTTGCCAAATCTGGAAGGTTTGAGAAATTATAGAAACACCCCCTAAAACCTAAAATCTATATAAACAATATGGTGACCTTGCATATTCAAAACTCTACAAAAACACCCTTGTTCGCAAAAAATCGCCCCACCGCCACTATCACTAGTGACCGTTCACATTCTTGACGAGTTAGACCCCGTGACCGGTGGTAATAGAAAGGTCTCGGCACGCTGGTCACGGTGGTGGTTGTCATTCCCCTGTTCGGCGCTGAAAACATCGTAGATAGAGCCAAAATTGTTCGATTGCGTTGACTTCCGATCAATCAATTCTGGCACCGTCAGCCCCCGACACCGGTGGCAATCGACTCTTCTCAGCTGGACGAATCCAACGGTAGCCTCCGATCATTAGTCCGATGCATGAATCAATGGCAACAAGCTCCGATAGCCACCGCCTCTCATTCACCGATCTGTCACTTCCGGCCATCAATTGTTGTCACCATTGATCGGAACAGATTCCCCTCGACAAAACAAAGCCGGTCGTACCCTCCAATCATGGATCCTGATCGCAGATTGTGTTCTCTAACGAGAGAACGCGAAGCACAACTACCGGGATAAATATCAGGCAGCCTCCTCAGCTTTTGGCCTTGACACTTGTACTCCTTTAAGACATCCCCGACTGTTTGGATCTTGGCAATTTACCCCCTGCCATGTGTTTTGACACAAGGACCCCCAAGGGTTTACAGGTTAGCGATCTCATCCCCACTTGGTTAAATTATGTGTAGTTCAAAGATTTATAGAAATGCCCCTGAGATGTAGAATATCAATTTAACCCCTTTCTCAGTTTTGCATGATTTGGCCCCGTGACTGCAAGGACTCATCCGGAACCCCCAGAATGCATGGATTTATGATACGGATGAGACAAAGAGAGAGAAGGAGGTCTGGGAGCTATGGTACGGATATCGAGATAGGAGTTTCTGATTGTGTATTTCTATTTTATTTTCTGTGCATGTGGACTTAATTTATGTTGTGGCTTAAGGAATAGAAAGTGTATGATTGGCGAATAGAATATTAGATAAATTGATAGATCATGACATTGTAGACGCATGTACGAGTGTTACGCGAGAGGCTGTACGATATGGATTGGACGTTACGCAGGTGGTACCCGCATAACTATGAATTACGGGAAAAAGGGTAAGGTTGGTTGGTGAGACGATTGGATTAGTTGGGACTTGAGATATAGTGTACGGATGCATGTGTGGGATGAGACAGATAGGATACGGGTAGTATAGTACTTGTACATTGCGGGATGGTGGAGGCACAAAAGGTGTCTGAGAATGTGTCTGTGAGTAATGGAACGTACGAGACATAGACTGCACGTGGGTGCACATGTATGATGTGATAGGTAAGATACGTGTTATACGTAAGTATAACCATGCACGATGGGACTAGTTATGATACAGGCCGAGTGTATGTGGACGCGCTAATTAGGACTGATGGTTACGGGAGATACGTGAGTGCATGTACGTAAAGAGATGGATGAGACACGAGCAAACCATATGTAAGTGAGGTCGTACGAGCTAGTAGTAATGAGTGAACGGTCATGGGACCGGATGGTATGAGTATGGTAAAGTGACCAGTGAGCCCGGTATGGATTATGGGCATGTAGAGTATGATCATTGTATGGGAATAGGAATAGAAGTAATCATGTGTGGTTGACGTCAGTACATATTACGTGTACTGGACCCCGGATTGGCTTGTTTGAGAGTACAAAAATCCAAGAGGTAGGTAAATGATTGGGTCAGGGTCGATCTGACTAGGTGCACAAGAGTCAATTAGGGTGCACAGTGTGATAAGGATTGCCGTGCTATTAGTGAGCTAGATTCCTGTAGGATCAGGATTTCCATGTTGTTGGTGAGCTGGATCCCGGTTGGATTGGAATTACCGTGCTTTTGTGAGCTGGATCCTTGTAGGATTGGGATTACTGTACTATTAGTGAGCTGGATCCCGGTAGGATTGGGATTACCATGCTATAAGTGCGCTAGATCCCAGTGTGATAGGGAGTGCCATGCTGTTAGTGAGTTGGATCCTAGTTTGATAGGGAGTGCCATGCTGTTAGTGATCTGGATTCCAGTGTGATAGGGAGTTCCATACTGTTAGTGAGCTAAATCCCAAAGTGATTTTATGGAGTATCCGGCGTAAGTGCGAAACTCATATGGATGTGTCGCACGTATGACGACAGTCACGATTGAGATCGGGAAACTTAGGATACTGAGGTAGAGAATGAATTGATATGTTTGGGTGAGATAAGACAGTGGATACTTAGATAAGCCTGTTTGAGAGGCAGGATCTAAAGGTTAATTTAAGTTAGTGATCAAGATGCATGACGCGTCGCGTGTAACACGACAGTCATGGTTGTAAAGAGGAGAATGTCTTGTGACAGAAATCTGGAGTATGTGAGAGAGAGAGAGAGACGGCTTGTCTGTATTGTGTGTTCGATTGATGCATGCATGCATTTTAAAATGTTATAGAACTGTATAGTATTAGGAATTCCTACTGGGCTATGTTGCTCATTCTTCCTCCACAGGTACCCGAAGTCAGTAGTCTAGAGGAGGTGATCCAGAGCTCACGTAGAGGATCTCAGACAGTCTTAGGGGTCGTGTTTGGGTAGAGTAAGTCGTTGTTCATATATTTATTTTATCGAAAAAATTTTATAACCCATATTTTTCAATTTAAATGTTTTATTTAAAACGTCTTATTTGATTTTATTTTGTTTATTTACATAGTCACCCTCGAGGTTCCTGTATAAGGGATTTCAGGATATGACACCAGCTAACCAACTCAATCACTTCCTCTCTCAGCCTTTCTCTTTTCTTCTCAATCTCACTCAMAGTCACTCTTTATCCCAGTATTCTCTAGTGCTTTCCAAGAAAAAGAAACTTGCAGCTCTTGTACTCGAAAGGTAGAGCAATAATTTGTAGCTCCAATCCCTCTATACCAAGTGTAATTGTAAGACAACCAATAAAAGGACAAAATATGTCCTGCTCAACAACTACAACAAGTTGAGTCAACAATACAAATTCTCCACCTTGAATCAAGCTTGAGTTTACATAATCTTCATATTGAACTCTAGCTCCTTTTTGCTTCAAACTATTTTGGCTCACTGTTCATTTATCAAGTCCGAACAAGTAATGAACATGATTCCTGTAACTGGCTTTGTGAACATATCGATTGCATTATTGTTAGTGTGGATTGTAGCTACTAATACTTTTCTTTCAACAACAACTTCTTAGATGAAGTGCAACTTGATGTCAATATGTTTGGTTATTTCATGATGTATCTGATTTTTGGTCATATATATTGAGCTTTGGTAATTACAAAATACCTTCACTTGGTCATGTTTTACAACCAAATTCTCCTACAAGTCCTTGCAGCGGCAATGCTTCCTTAACAACTTTAGTTGTCGTAATGTATTCAGCTTCAATTGTTGAAAGAGCATAATCGATTGCATATTAGCTTTCCAACATATAGTGCAACTAAATAATGTGAAAATAAAACCAACTAATGATCTTTTTTTTTAATCAAGATTTCCAACATAGTTTGAATCCACATAATCCATCAGTTTTTCATAATCATTTTCTCTCCTTTTATAGAACAAAACCACAGTTTGAAGTAGTTTTGAGATACCTAAACATCCACTTGACAACTTCCTAATGACTCCTTGAATTTCCTATAAATCGATTTAGCAAGCTTGCTGCATATGCCAAATTAGGTCTTGTACAAATCATAGAGTACATTAAACTACTCATAACACTTGCATAAGGAGTTTTAAACATCTCTTCTTTCTCTATTTCAATGACTGGGACACAAGAAGAAAAGAGTTTGAAGTATGTAGCCGAAGGTGTTTGAACCTTCTTTGCTTCTGCCATGTTGAACTTTTGAAAAACCTTTTGAATGTAATCACCTTGTGATTTTAGTTTTATAATTTTTGCTATATTAGTCGATACAATTAGCATATCATCAACATATAATAACAAGGTGATTTGGATAATAGTTGATTTGGATAAAGATTGATAGATTGAGAGAGAGAGCTCTTCACACACAACGTGTTTACAATTTCAAATTCATCAAGTCTAATGAGTTCAATACATGAAGAATATCCTTATACAAGAGGCTTTACACAATTTACCCGGATGGACAAAAATACTCCTAAGTTATCCCTTACAAGCAAAAAGAGAAAGGGACAAAATTTTAAATTTGCTGACTTGGGCTTGTTGGGTGATGAAGAGAGATGGTGAAGTGTCAAGTAAAAAAAAGGTTTTTGGGTTTCAAAATTTGGATAATGGAGAAAATGAGGGTAAGAGAAGGTTAAAGGGGAGAAGGAAAAATCTAAAAAAAAAAAAATTAGTTACCTTTTTCTTTAGTTATGGTTCAAGGGTAAATTAATAATTATATTTAGTTGAATGATGAAAAAGTTAGGTTGATTAATGGGGTATGCTATTATAGGGTGGTCACTATTGATTTTGTGAATATATAAATACTAATTAATGAAATTAAAGGATAAAATTGGAAATCAAGAGTCAAACCGCCCGGTTGAAGTAGGCCCAACCCAATTGGTTGCTCTAAAATAAAATTGCCCTTCTAGAATTGGGCAATCTAACATTATTATCAAACATCTAACAGAACCTTTGCATTAAAGAAGAACTACAAGGACTAGATTGCAAATGCATTAACTTGATTTCGGTTAAATAAATTTGCTTCCCACGACCAGGGACGAAACACGAAAGAGGTAGCAAGAGAGAGAAAACGTGAGAACTTCGTTCGTCTCAAGATTTCAAAAACCGCCGGTTTGATTCTCTGGCCTCCGTGCATTCCCGATAAATCTTGTTCTTCCTCGTAAGATTTCTATCAAAATCCGCTTTTGGTTTCGAGGTATTGATACAGTGCTTTTCTCAAAAGCACTTTTAGTTGTGGCGGGAACCGAAGAACTTTCCTTAGACTTGTCGGCGATTTTTAGTATTGTAGTGAATGTGATTGAAATCTTCACTATTTCTTCTGTTCTTCTTCGTTTTTGTACTTTGTAACATTGCAGGTGAAGCTTCGCGTTTCGTTTAGTTTATTCGTCGTCGACGGATTTCTGTTTGTTCGTTTCCGTTATTCCAAAATGATTCGTTTTAGGTTTAAGGTTTTGTTTTTCTGTGGAAAGTTGTCGTTTCTGGGTTATGGAAACATACGGAGAAAGGAAGAAATGAAGGAAGAAAAGAATTTTTGTTTTTTGTTTTCTTTTTGATCGACAGAGATTTGTTTTTAACAGTCAAAGCTAAAAGCTACCGTTCTAGGGTTTACACGTGCTTTTAAATTTTTACAATAATCGCTGCAATTTATTAATTCTTTATTTTTGTTAGTTATTATTAAATTTGATTGGAAGTGAATCCAAATTATGTTCTTTGTTCTTTTTTTCAATTAAAATTGAATTGTGAAACGGTATAATCCAAATCTCGAATTTAATATATTGCTTGGTGGGTTGTTATTGGTATGTTTGATGCAGGAACTGGATTTGCGATGTTGAGTTTGCAGTGATTGGTGGGATTTTTCAGGAGAGTTCCGAGAATGCCTTTGTTTAAAAGGAAGCCTTTTGCTTTGGTGGAACCTCCTAAAGATTTGGAGCCACACGAGCTTGTATACCAAGTTCGCTTCACGAAAGAGATTTTTCGGAATTACCAGTATCCTTCTTTTTGTTACTCTAGATAGATAGTTACTTCCAACTGATGTCTGCAATTTGGCAACTGACATGATTATTGTAAAGGTTTATGAGTTTGATTTCAATGTTGTTTGGAGGTTTTTTTACAAATTGAAGTTACATTTCGAGTTTGTGCACCTACCTGCTTCTAATGGGATGTTATAATTTGTTTGTTTTGTTCTTAACTTGTAGCAGAGATTATTTGAACAGGGTAAATTTATACCGCAACAGGGTTTGGGTGTGTAAATCTACTGGAAAAACTAACTTGACCTATGAGGAGGCTTTGGTGTTAGAAAAACGTGCCGCAGAGAAGGTTCAGGAGCTTCCGAAAGAGTTAGTAGCGCCTGCACTGCGTATCATCCAATTTAGTGAGAACTCACTCCCACTGTAATATAGTTGCTTTGTGGTCCATTTCTTAACTAAGCTAGTTCCCTTCTTAAGTTTTCTTTGAAACATTTATATTTTTAATTTTATATTATTATTATTTTTGTACTCAGTAATATAACTTTATTGTTTGGCTATAGGTGGATGTGAATATGTTTAAAATAATTTTGGGAGTGATTTGAGCTGAAAAGATTTGATGTGTAGGGTTATTCAGGTGCTGGAAATAATGGGAGAGACTGTAGAAAACAATATATAAGGAATTCAATAAAGTATAGAACCTAGACAATCAGAACTAATGTTCCTAACAAACTCACTTATCAAAATAAGACAGTCACCCTTAAAGTTTTGAAGTTTATCGATTCATAGTTATTCTATGTTTAAAGACTAATAAGAGAATAAACTTAAAATAAGGTTGTATTTTAGTGACTTGAAATTTATAATTTGTCCTTGATTTCATATACTGAATAAAGCTTTGCTGTAATTGAACAAGCAAGTCACATATCAGTTGATTGTTAATTCTGCTGTTCTTGTATCAGTTTATCCATCTTGTCTGGCCTGAGCAACAAATGGTTGGTGCAAGGATTTGTGGATCTGTGCTATTTTTGTAGGATAGCTTTTATTGAAACTCTTGAAACAATGTGGTTTATTTATGAGCAAAGTAGAGAGTATGTCTTGACTCTAATAAACTTAGGAATCTTTACTTAAAACAATTTGATATTTTTTCAAATGAAGACTAAATTTTTCTATGACAATTAGTCAACATTATATAATGAGAAATGTTATCAGGTACGATACTTGCACCTATTTGATCTGTCAGAATTACACTTATATTGTAGCAATGGTAGTTTTGAGAATTACACTGATGATCACCTGGTTTTTGTGTTGGTCAATTGGTCATGTATTGGCAAGTTTGCACTTGTTGTTTAAGTGTTCATAATAGGCCCATGATTGTAAGGAATCTACCTGACTTGTTTCAGTTTAGATGATAATGATGAAGGGATTCATTGTTTAGTTGAGGGTGATCATTCATAAAAAGCAAAAACTTTATGGATCCCAATGATCTCCTTTTACTGCAGCTTGTAAGGTTGTGGGGAACAATTTATAACTAAGAGTGATTATCAAGAAAAGATGTGGAACTAAGTGTCTTGGATTCTTTGGATAGGTTCAGGCTTATATTTCTCTGGTGCTAGTTATTAATTTTTCTTTCTCCTGTTGATTGAATTACTAAATATTAAAAGAAAAAAAAAGAAATATAAGAAATAAAAACTTTTAATACATCTTATGGTTGTATTAACATGCTACTCTTTAAACGTGTTATTCATTCTTCTCTTGACACTAAAAAATCCTTTAGTCTAACCTATATGTGCATTTGGTTCAAAACTGGGGTTATCAAACCATGGAACCTTTAGCAGTTGGGAAATCCTTGGATACAATATCCCATGTAGGGTGGCTCCAAGAATTGAATATCATTCTAGGCGTCGCACCATTTTACATTCCCTTTGGTGTCGAACTTACTCTCTAGTTTGAAGCTTTAAGGATTCAAATTGAAAGGAGCTTTTCCTTTCCTATCTGGTACTCCTGATATACTTTCACATTTCAGACAAGATATGGATAAATGTTTAAAGGATTATTTTTTATTTTTTAACATGAATTAATATCTTAGCAGATTTTTTTTTTCATGAATGGACTTAGTTTTTAGAACCTGTAGGAATGTATTGCATGATTTGAAACATGGATTTTTATGTGCATACATATCTGGACATGCATGATGCATCCATGTAAATCTATGATTGTTTTCTAGTTAATTGGTTTTACTCAAAGAAGGTCATATTTTAGTTCTTTGTGAGTATTGGTTGGACACTTTTTTTTACATAAGTATGCTATTATAAAAGTTTTTTATGAGGTGATATGTAATTTAATTAAGCAATAACTAAATGTACCCATGAACCCCAAGGGTCGACTTGTTTTAATTGGATTTTGTTATTACATAAGTTTTTCATGGTGTATTAGGTGACATATAACTGAATAAGCCAACATCTATTTGTTATTTATATAACTATATCCCAATTCGAGTTGAGTATTTAATACCTTTGGTTTCAGTTAAGAGTTCAGGGCACTTAACTCTCTTGGGATGTTACATCTCACAACTTTTGTGATACCAAAATTGTAGGATCTAGCTACCCTTATTTTAAAACTAAAACTCGGAAGGAAAAATTTTATAGGATTTTTTGTTTACCAAGTATATTGATTTAAATTAAGATTAATTTAAATTCTTTTTTTCTTCACTCGGTGAAAATCTTTACAGTTTCAATGAGAATTATATAATATGAGAGAGTTTAGGGTTATCAGTTGCTGTTATCCAGTATAAAATTAGTTGTCTTTCTAACAAAAGTGTGAAGGCTGAGTTTCTCACTGAAAATTAAACAATAAAAGTCCATAAGTTGAAAACATCCTTTTCACCAGTTGCAATGAAAATTACTGTAATGATATTAAGGAAATAGGAATTGATCATATATCTGTTTTGAATGGTAAGGGAAAAAGTTTTAAACGTGTTGAGCATGGAAAGCAATTCATTAAAAGGAAAGAGAAAGTGTGGTGGAGAACCAGAAACACTAAGTTTGGGAAGGGGAAAGGTGGGGAAGAAGGAGAAGAAAGGAAGGGAGGTTGAGAGAAGCTTGGAGAGTAAGAAAACTTAATTTTCCATTACTTTTTAAAACAAGGCTAATGATATCAAAGTAATAGAAAGCCCTATAAAAAATTAGCTAACCCAAGGATAACCTATTAACACAAAAGAAATAAAAATAAACCTAAATACAAGAGGGAAATAAACTAAAAATACTATATATTCTAACATTTTATCTATATCTAATGTGTCCTACATCAAGGTGTAAACATGATTTTAACAAAGTTTATGAGATAGTTTTGATTTTGGACTTGTGGCTTAATGTATGCCTATTATCTTTGGGTGTTGGTTTTATGTGTCATTTCTTACTTTCAGGCTTCTATGTCCCTTGAACTTGCAATTTTAATGCCTTATTGTAATGAATGACCTTTCTTATTTGGCAGGTATGCTTTCTTTGAAAGATCTTGCCGATACAATTGCTACAAAGTTGCAGGATTACATGTTGGTGGGTGCTGAATTATGTGGAAAGAAAGATGATGGTCTGCATCTATGCAAAATATTGAAAGTTGTGAGGCCCAGTGACGACAGAACTCAATATGAGGTAGCTTGGCTTGACAAAAACAGGAAAATAATAGAGAGTGGTGTATTAGATGGAGAAAATCTTGTAAGAAAGAAGTTGCCTTTTAGCAGAAATTTTTTGAAGTCTTTCATTCGGGGATCCACATACCGAAGTGCTCCATGGGTACTTCATGAAAAATTGTCACAAAAACATGATATATCAACTGATCCTCCAGAGGAGTTGAGTGGCAAAGTTTTTTTCCAGGATGGGCGTCTGGTCTACAAAAAGCGAAAGAAAAATGGGGAAGTAAGAAACAAGCTAGGGAAAATATATAATTTCAGCTTGTTCATTTAAGGGATAAGTTTAAGAAATAACTTTTGTGTTGTTATTACCATTTTTAGGGAGGTAAAGAAGAATCTGGAAAACGTAAAAAGAACGAAGTAGGAAGTGAGAAGTTGGAAGGCTCAGCAATGGAAAAGAGCGCTAAGAGTGGTAGGTTAAAGAATTTAATCTATTTGGTAGTATTGATATTTTTTTCTTTGTTATCATTCAATTCACTTAGTTTTGTTCTTGCTTGCATCTGATTTCTGTATTAGCACTTAAAAAATAATAATAATAATAAATAAATAAATAAATTAAAAAAAAAAAACTGGGACACTTGGCTTTGGAAGCTTTTGGAGATGGTGAGTCTGTTTAATTCTCTAATTGAAAATTGACTTTTTTTACTCTTGTGAATATGTAGAAGATGATGAGCCAAAGGAAGAACCTATTAGGTATCCTATTGATGATCTGTTAGTGCAGCCCAGTGCAGATGATCCAGTTTTCACTGATCGCCCCTTACCTTCGAGGGACTTCAATGTTCCTATGGATTGTGTTGGGGACCTTTTAATGGTTTGGGATTTTTGTTCTTCATTTAGTAGGCTGCTACACCTGTCTCCATTCTCTCTTGAAGATTTTGAAAATGCTATCTGCCACAAAGACAGTAATTTGACCCTTATAGTGGAATCACATACATCTCTTTTTCGGTTGCTCATACAAGACACTGGTGAGAATATACTTTCTATAAAAAACAAAAAACGAAAGGTAAAGGCCGAATGTCTCATTTGTAGCATCATTTTATTTTGTTAATAATTTCCTTGCAAAAGTTAGATTGCTTTCTCATTTAATATTTTTCTTACAGAACTCTTGTGCCCATACACACTTGTATTATTGTTTATGATATTTGTTTTTTTTTTTTTTTCCAGATTACAGTAATTAATTGGACAGAGTATCTGTGTGATTTCTTGGAAATAATCAATATTCCTGAATTATGCTCTAATATGGGAACTATTAAGCGCGGCCATTATGGACTTTTAGATGCTAATACTAAATTGGGAATCCTACGGGAATTGGTTAATCAAGCTCTTGAAACAGACCTCGTTAGAGAGAAGTTGGATGAGCGTATTGAACTACGGCGGGCACTGGGAGCTACAAGAAGGGAGGAAGCATTGGAAGCAGCTAGAAAGCAGAGAGAAGTAAAAGAACAGTTGAAAGCTCAGCCTACTGTCAATGGAGTATCGAATGGACATACTCTGGAGAGCTTAAGAAGCAATGTGCGGGCATCTTCAAACAATAATCACGATAGACAAAATGGAGATATAACAGAGAAGAAAATGGGGGAGATCATTTCATCTAAACTGGAGAACGCACTGTAAGAAAGTTTGAGTAGCTTAAAATAGAATGGTGCTACCCCATTAATTTTTTAAATTATAATTTTATCTCCAATTGAAATGACTACGACACAAATGAATCTCTTAGTATTCCAACACAATTTTTTTTTTCTTCAAAAAAAAAAAAAAAAAATTCTCTACCTTAAATTCTCTCTTCTCAACCTTAAGTGTTGGGCTTAGGAGTAAAAAGCCTTGGTCCCATCATTGAGGTCAAGGGTTCAAATCCGCTTGAGGTTACCTACTTGGGATATATATCCTACATGTTTCTTGTCTACTAATCTTATAGAAGGTGGACATAGCCTCCAACTTAGAACTTGGTGACGTAAGGGAGATTTTTGTGTGAACAAATAAAATGCCTTTTTTCTTCACTTATATATCCTAGCCCTTCTATTCTATTGCTAGAACTTGGTTGAATTATATTTAATATCTAACAAATATGAACTAGTTTTGAAGAGATGAGCGAATGCGAAGGAACTGGTAATGACGTGAATTTTAAGTTTATTTTCACCATATATTTTGGATTAGGACTTTCTCTGTTGGTTACAACTGAATATGTTGGATTTGATCAGAAAGCAAAACTGATGAACATTCAAAGATGTTAAATTACACTCAACAGGACAATTAATATGTCTTGAACGCTTAAATTTAATTGAGTGCACTTAGAAGTTTGTGTAATTCTTCAAGTGTACTTAGATGTTTGTGTGGTTATAAAGTTAATGGGGTTTATAGCACCATTCTTTAGTACATTAGCAACTTACATTTGAGATGAAGTTTTACTTGAAACATTGTTATGGTTTATTTGCAGCGAGAGTAAGGATTCAGATTCTGCATCAAAAAAGATTTCAAAAAGGCAGAATATGGATGCAAAAGTACCAGAAGAAAATGGAAAAAAATCATCTAGAAAAGAAGCATTGGAACAGTTTAGGGGGGACAAAAAGGAAGCAACAGAATGGAGGAGTAAAGAACAGAGGGTTCAATTCTCTCATCTCTTATATATTATCTGTGTATGTGCTGTCTCTGTGTTTTTGATCTTCCATCTTTAATTGACATTGTGAATACCACAGAGAGTCTATTTTGAAAGGGAGATGGAGAAACAGGTCATACGCACCAATCCATTGGGGAAAGACAGACATTATAACAGGTATTGGTGGTTTCGTCGTGATGGGAGGATATTCGTTGAGAGTTTGGATTCCAAGCAGTGGGGTTACTATTGTTCCAAGGAAGAGGTATAATCGCTCAATCGCTACCATGTTTGTTATCTTATATCTTTCACTTACTCTTAGCTGACTTTTATGAGCAGCTTGATGCATTGATGGGTTCCCTGAATTGTAAGGGTGAGAGAGAGAGAGCTCTTCAAAAACAACTAGAAAAATTCTACGCCAAAATGAGGTGAGTTGGTTATTTTTCTTTTAATGGCAAAGGGATTGCTGCGAAATACATCCAGCACCTTTTTCGTTTTCATGAGCCGTTTTCCTTTAGTTAATCTTTATGCCTCTGTTGAATAAATTTTTCTTTTTGTTGAAAGAAAAATATGTTGATGTTGCAAAATTTTTTGTTTTGTTGGTCAATTTGGCAATAGTTAAATTAATTGAGGGAGACCTAAAGCAATATTCATATAACATAAGGTATGCAGGTGGGAAGAAGAAAATAGTTATTAATCTTTGTTGTTATTTATGTAGTAGGGCTAATTGAAGGTGGTTTACTTACATCAATAGGTGAAAATCACCTGTTTATCACTTTAGAACCAGGATGATTTTTCGTTCTATGGTGGGGTTGATATCTAACGTTAACTTTTAACATTTGTTATTCTGCAATTGATTATTGCAATGCGGGTGTTATTGACAAAGCGTTTCCTGTATAAATTTTGACAGTGTGGAATTTGAAAAGAGATCAAAGAACTTAATTGACAAGATTGCAGCAGAGGAGGCTGTGCTCCGTAGATCTACTCGTGTGCGAGCTCCTTCTAGGGAAAATCCTGCTAATGCTTTCCTGAGATATGTTAACAAGTGGAAGGAAGATTGATTCGGCGGCAAACTAACCAAGCTCGAGATTGTTATTGGAGGTACCAGTTCCATTTGAATTAGTTTAGGCACTAAATTTATAGTAAAAATTATTAGGTTGTACTCGGAATGGGGTAGTTTGCAAGGGGCAGGGGAGGGCAGGGATGGAGCAGTTTTTGAATCCATTCCACTGGGCAAGGAAAGGCAAGCATATATTTATGCTTGATTTTCAGGTTTTTGTTATGCCACATTCTTTGATTGAATTGTCCATCGGTTCGAAATCAAAAGTTAAATTGCATTTTTAAACCAAGGGATGATCCATGATTTGATTTTATCATCAGGGAAAAAGAGGTCAAACTTTCATCTGATGAAGTTAGCATGATATTTTAATGCCGGGGCAGCTCCCTGGGTTTAATCATTTAAGAGAAGTTGCTTGTGATATGAAAATGAGATTCATAGCCAGTAGATTTGATAATTGATAAAGGAAAAAAATAAATTAGAGATTTAATAGGGATATGTATAAAGAGTAATTTGTATTTTAATACAATTATATTTTTTATTAGTTTTTCCTTATGTATTTTATAAAGTTGTATTAGACAATTAGATGAGTGAGTGTAGGGGTAGTTTTGTCAAAAAGTAATGAACTAAGATAGTTAAAATGCTAAGAGTGAGGAGGCATTTATCTTTGTCTTTTTATTTTTAACATCAAAATTGAAATGTCTAAAACTAATATTTTTATATATATATCCTTATTAATATTGCATCATTTCTGTTTTTATTTGGCATATTAAATTAAATTATTTACCAATCAATATTTTGAAAATTTTAATATTAAAGTATTTAAATATTTAGAAATTTATAATCTTAATTATTTTATTCTAAAATATTAAAAATTAAAAAATTAAATATTATGCGTTATGTTTATATAAATATTGTATAATTTGAAAAAACTATATACAAATTGGTTATAAATAAATTATATAGGGAGATTTTAGAGAATTAGAGATGAGATAACTCATTTAGATAAAGATAAACACTAAAATATTTAGTTTTTTGCATTCAGATAAATTTGTCTAAAGGGTCATTCTTAAGCTTGGAAATCAAACTCTTTAAAATGTCTGAATGATTGAAAATCAGTTAAATTAGACTAAAAAACAAATACTCCCTCAGTCTATGTAGAAGGAGTATGTAAAAGAATTTTTTAATTACAAATTTGTATTCTCATCCATATCAACAACTATATTTTTACCAAAATACACTTCACAACCTAATATAAGTATTGTTTGTGCAAAAATTTAGTAGCACAAATCCTTGACAACATTGTTTTTGGATCCTTCTCCTACAATCACAAAGGATGTTGTTACCATGAAGCTAAAAGAGTGTATGTTAACTAAAATTTGAAGTAAAATGGTTAACTTAATAACACTTACCATGAGCTTCCCTATACAATGTTTATATAATAGAGTTAGTGACTTGGTTGTCAATACATAAAGGTAGTAGTCTATTAATTGAATTTTAGCCAATAATCGACACTTAATCATGATTAGGTTAAATAGAAATAGAGCTCCCTTTTCACTTGAATAGAAAGGGATATCTTGTCCAATTAGGACACCAAATACCATGTTCTCTCCCTATCCGTCCCAACTTACCCCACCCCCTAACTGGCTTTCATGTCAGGCTCACAATCTTTTCCAGTTGTAGGGCTTGAACTCATCACTTTGGGATCGAATGCTAGGCTCTGATACCACTTGAATTGAAAAGAATATTCTTTCTATTTAAGATATCAAATACCTTTTATTCTAAGCCTTTGACGGGCTTATAGTTATATTGGACCGGGTTATTTTGATGGGCTGAAAGCCACTGAGTTTATTAACTTTTGCCTGATTAAAAAGTTATTGAATTAAAGATACCCTATATCTAATTATACCCCACTTAATTCTTTGTTTTAAAAAAATTGTATTCCTATGACACCCCATCTAATTATATTATTATCCTTTCACTTTTTAATTAATTTTCTTAAATTACTTTACCCTATTGATGCACTACTCTTTATTTTTATTTTATTTCTTAACTCATTTATCTTCTTTAAATAAAAAGGAAAAGTTTTTTTTTTTGATGAAAAATCTGCTATTTTTTTTTTTTTTTACAATCTCTATTTCTCACTATTAATTGGTTTAAGTTAGGTTTGAAAGTTTAGGGTTTGTATATATCACTATAAGAGTAATCAAAATTCATTATGTTTTAGTTGTATTCTAATTTCAAGTCAGGTCTGTAGAAGTTGTATATTTTAATTTTATAAGGACTAACAAATTAAGGTAAAAATTGAGTTTGTTCCTTTATTTGAGAGCAATAATACAACATATCCATATACAAACATACAATAATAGATGAAGGTAAGGTGCTTACAAAATCTAAATATTTTTCAGTTTTTCTAAATTAAAAATAGGTTATTTATGGTATAAAATATAGGAGTGTTATAGAAAAATAAAATAAGCATATAAAATTGTTTTCCAGATAAATATTGGTTTTTAAGTCATTTCAATTAAGTACAAATCTATTAAAATTGGAGTTTTTTAGTTCAATGGTGGGCAAATAACATCACTGCTGCCAAAAAGGATTTTGATATTTGATGAGCTTTGCCACTTTGTTGGACTGGTTTAGACTTATATTTAGGAATGAAATTTTGTACCCAACAAATACCAAATTTTCTTATATACTAAATTTCAAATTATAATATATTAAAATACGAAATCACAAATATATGTTTGAAAGTTTCAGTTCTCCAAATGGAGAGGTAATGTTCAATAGTTTCACATATTGCTTCAAGTATCTAAACACTTTAATATTAAACTTGGGATAAAGTATCTAAAATTTTTAAAAATATTGCTATATCTCGAATAATCCCTTCTATTTTTTGAAAATTTCCTACAGTTATTAGTGCCCACAGGCAACGATATTGGTAATAAGATCGAGTCATTTGCAAGTATAGTTTGCTCCAATTCTACCCAACTATATAGACTATCAGCACAAACTCAATGGCTGCAAACTGAACTACACGACAGGGAAGAAAAAAGGAATTACTGATATTAGTTGGCCAAAACAAACTCTTCACATAAAGGTAAACCAGGAAACTGGTTATCCATGAATATCTGTTAAAATACTGTTTATAACATAACATGAAAACATGAAGAAAAGATCTTTATTGCCACTTACGCGAAATGAAAGTGATTTTGATATCAGTTTTCCGCAATCTCCAGACTCTATTCAGATAAATACCTTGTATGGTAGATGTAGATCTTGCATGAACAGCTGCTTGGAGTGAAAAGAACTACATTATCTCAACCACACCACGACTGATTATCTTTCCCTTGTTGAGATCATCAAAAGCATTGTTAGCCTCGGCGAATTTGTATTTCCTTGAAACAGCATTGGTTAGATTGAAGATACCAGTTTCTGCCAATTTAACCAACTTGGGAAGATCTTGTCTAGCCCTTCCTCCATAGGAGCCAATCACTTTTATCTGCTCCAAGGGATCATTGCAAGAAAGGTCAGTCTGTTGCTAAAATTAGAACATTTTGCCATTAATCTTAAACTCATGCTCAGAAACTATAGAATATACAGTATGATCTATCTAAATGAATTGCACAAGTACTAACCACAGAAATTATAAAAAAGTGGAAGCTTATGAGAAGATAAATAAATAGATAAACTAATATTGACAGAGGACATGACATCAATTCTCTCCCACAGTGAAAGCACTTCAATCAAGATTTGTGGATTTCAAAATCAACAGGTCCTTTTTCCCAGCTACCAAGCTCCTCTATGTCAAAGGGTTGATCTATTTGTGATATTCTTTCACCTTTTGCTGCAATATCACACAAGGAGGGCGTTTAAAATCACTACACCTTCACTTTTTTGCAATAACAATCAAACTCTACGGCGAGTAATGGCTCAGCTCTACTTTGTTATGTTCTTTCACCTTTTAACTGTTCCAGTTCTAGTTAGTTAACAAGGAAAGACAATCTGGCTACAAAATCACAATATTCTTTTCTTCCCCCTCCATTATCAATCTCCTCAATGCGAACATGATGCTCTGATATGTTTTTTTTGCCTTTTTGCTGTTATAAGGTTTACCCACATCCAATAGGAAGGAAATAAAAACAATAATTTAATTCGTAGTTTGAGAATATGGAGACAGGTAAATAAAGAGAGAATGACAAAGAGAGGCTGTGATAAGGGGGAATATGTTAAGAGTTATATTAGACCATACTGACAATCGATCTTTCTACTAAAGAAGACGGTAATGTTAATATAATGGTATTTCAAAGAAGAAACAACACTTCAACCTTAACAAAGACGGCCACAATTATTCCACATCCCATTCAAACTTGGCAACTATAAGAACCCATATGCCGCATGTGTGGTATGTCAATATGGACATAAAATGAACAACAATTAAGGGTCCCCTAACTTGAAATATTTTTTAGGTGCAACTTTAAGTAAGATTATATATATACACACACACAAAATATCAAAAGGGGGAAGGATTGATGCACACAAGTAAAATGTGTGATTGAAACACAATATAGAACAGTGAAAAAACAGTAGAATATGTTGAAATAAAATTGAATACACTTACAACTTACTATCCAAGATCTTAAGGTTAAATGGTGGTAGGTGTTTA